>CANNZV010002252.1:179342-270549 GCA_947561585.1 Caprella mutica
GTCCGATATTTCGGAACTTATCCTAGTATCTCAAGTAAAGTGGTCTGATAATCTATATATTTTAAAACTAGTTAGTGTACTTATAGGTAGGGTTACACAGCTAAATTCGGTTCTTTAATTTCTAATTATGACCCTATTAAGAGAGTCTCAAAATCATTCTGAAATTAGTTTATTTATATATTGAATTGTTGAACATCATAATTTAAGCTCAATTTATGATAGGTTCTATCTATTTCACGAGTGCCTTGAAGCCATGATGGTTATTAAAGGTCCTCTCCAGGCTCCGGGAAAAAAATGAGTTTATAACATAATAATATAGAACTAAGGTCTACGATCATTATTCTGCAAACCGCATACAACTAGGTTCAATATATATTTTATAATTTGTTTTTAAAGTTTTTTAATACTATGTGAGCAACAATTGAGCGAATCACTAATCTGATGCTCAAGAAGAAGATTGTACACTCTTTGTTTTGATTACAAATTTGAATTTTATAAACAAACCATGCGTTTTCGGCCTTTATTTAAATTATTTTAGATGTTAATTGTTTCCTAAAGTATATAAACGTTTCTATTATAAGTTCATTCAATTTTATACCTTTACACGAATATTAAATGGATTTATTAAACCTAATACCTAGTTCACAATCAAAACAAATGGTGTACATTCTTTTTCTTCAGGCTGAAAATTTCTTAAATTAGTAAGTCGGAAGTAAAATAGGTTTTGTAGAGTTTTGATTTTAAAAATCTTTAAAAGCATATAAAATTAAAAATATGCTACCAAATTCGATGCGGTTTGCAGCAAAATAATAAGGAACATTAGCCTCGTTAAATAGAGCAATAAAAATATTTGCTTGGAGGGGACCTTTAATGTCGCTGAGATAAGAAGACCGCAGTTAGTTAAAGTGCCGCAATTTACCTACTTGACCCTAGTTTTCTATGACCGGGAGAACTTCATCCAGGGAGGTAGTCGGAGGAGAACACCGTCAAGGAATTTAGCATGCAGTGAGAACTCCAACCAGAGGTGAGCCTTTTGATATATTATACTTTTTTGGTATTTAATTAAAGTCTAAATTAAGAGTGTACAATGAACAAAATTATGAGGATTAGCTAGGAAAATTTGCATTTATTAGAGCTAAATTTATACTGCATCTGAAGATTTATAATTAGTTTAACATTTTATATAAATAATTTACCTATATGAAAGTATTCTCAGTTAATAATTCTCTTCATTTCTTTATTAATAAGGTTTTCTATATTTTCTGAATCTACTTTCAGATCTTTATGAAGAATTGATGGAGTAGATCAACGTCATCAACCATCGGAGTCCTCTCCAATTCCTTTGAATGATTCAGGAACAATTAGGCTAGGTCAAAGTAAGTATTTGAAAATATTAGATAATTTCTAAATATGTATTTGCAATATGATTAGCTCTTACTTTTTCATATGCTTTTAGGGATTCCACACATGAAAAGAATATCAAAGCTGTCGCTATCTCATCACAAAAGGAAAAAGAGTAGGTGATGTTATTGATAATGTATATGAACGATACTGTGAATTTTTATTCAATATATATTAATATACGAATCTCTTATTTCAGGAATTGGCAACCTACAGTCGTGAAAGAAAGTGACGAGAATTCAAATTAAACTTCTTAAATAATAAATCTAAAACTTAAATGTTTATATTTCGTTTTCAATTTGACCTTGGTAATTCTATTAGCATATTTCAATATCAGTGCCCTATGAGTAAGATGAATTGCACTAAAATATGGTTTAGAAGATAAAGGCTTTATCATTAATTTATTATTCATTAAGTTATAGTACAATTGCAGCATATCAAAGATTTATCAACTTTTGTAATCTAGCCTGGTTAATTAATTCATCTAGCCTACCTATTTATCACTACGTAAAGTTATTTATGTCATCTAACTACTTATTTATAAACTGACCTGATGAGATTACTTATTCAATCTAATCTATTAATTTACAACTGATAACCATATATCAATTCATAGGATCGAAAACATTTCAAAAAGCAAGGATAGGTCTAGGTGATCAATTATTTTTTAAAATTGAAATAGTATGCATATCACAGAAGCAAAAGTAGAAAATAAATGTGAACATGTTAGATTTGGTCCTAGAAAATAAATAGTTTAATCTAATTGATACCGGGACCTAACTCGAGATTATAATTTAATAGAGTAAATATAGTGACTGAAAAAGTCTTGTAAAAAGTCTGGCTACTGCTAACCAGACCGATATTTCAACCTACACTATAATAGTTGATATACATTTACTTAGTTTACATGTATTTGATATAACCAACACGAGAAGATGATATAACCTACACGAGTAGTTGATATAACCAACACGAGTAGTTGTTACTATCACAGGTAGTTGTTGTGACCATCGGGAATTAAAAATAATCAACTCACATATGTGTTGTTTTAACCAACGTCAATTTAACTCATTTTAAATAGTACCTGCAACTCACCACGTAGGTAGGCGCACAGATAAACCATAAAATTTAGTCAAAACAAATCAAATATGATTTGATTCAACTAATCCTTTCTCTGTGTGTATATTTTATAAAGATATAAGAATTAAGAATGATAAATTTCTTACTCGCATTTTAGAAATTCCCACTCGCATTTGAATTTCCCACTCGCATTTCAAATTACTCACTCACAGTATCTCTTTTTGACTGTCACTCGCAGTTTTATACTCGCACTCGCAGTTTTACACTCGCACTCGCATT
Organism: Caprella mutica; assembly: GCA_947561585.1. NCBI lineage: Eukaryota > Metazoa > Arthropoda > Malacostraca > Amphipoda > Caprellidae > Caprella > Caprella mutica. The sequence goes on from CANNZV010002252.1 coordinate 182,103, forward strand.
TTTTGACTCAATACTCGCTACTCGCAGTTCGGTGCACCTCCACGGATAATATGTGAGAGTGTCATCACATCGTGCCGGACCATATATAAGTACACAATACAACATATGCATGCCTTGAATACATACAGTAGTTACGTTCACGATAGTACTACATTAGTTACGTTCACGATAGTACATCTCTATGCAGTGTTTCACTGTGTGTCTGTGCATGTTTCTTAGCTCGCTAACTGGGGGAGAAGGGAAGTGCGGTCAGCCAACTGGCTAAGTGTACGTAAATGGGTAATTTGAATGTAATAGCAAAACTCTTTACATAATCATCTATTATCAAATATTGACACGATGTAGGTATCTGCTAGAATTTTCTTACACATTGTCTTGATGTATTAGGCTATGCCTATAGCGATTTTTAAACAAATTTATTGAATATTTTTCAAAATATAAGAGAATCAATGAAAGTGAGCATCAATCTGCTCAACCGTGAATCTGCCGTACCTGAAAGTAGCGTGAAAGATAGGGTTAACAGTTTAGAGGATTGTTGAAATAATTGTTTTATGACTATTGACTATCAAGATACATTCATTGTATTGAAGAAACTAGTAACTAGTCAAATAACGTATCCCTATATTGAAATAATCTTTAAATAATTAATTATTACTTTTTAAATTTTTGGAATTGCTTTAAATATATAGATGAATGAAGACAGAGAACCAATATCAAAAGGAACTATGGAAGAACAAGTAAGTACACAGTATTAGTGTACACTGTACATTATAGTTATTATCTTATCGATAGTGAAACATTAATTCCAATTCATTGCTCAACAGAAAGATAAATCGGATGTTTCATCAGTTTACCCCGAAAAATGAACCAAATTGAAGGAGCCCATAAGAGATATGTTGGTGATGGTGACAAACAAATTATTTTTTACTTAATTAAACCGTCTCTTAGTTATTCAAAACACAAAATAAACTGGTACATGACATAATATGAATTATGTTAAAAGATTTATGTATGTAGGTATTTTGATTTCAAAATGACTAATACGAATAATTTTTCAACAGATGGACTGTGTTGTGCCTCAATAATTATTGAAGAGATCGAAATCAGCCTAGATATGTTGGAAGGACTCTCCATCAGAAAAAACTGAAGGTTCTGTATACAGTTGCAGCCTAAATAAACGAATTGGATTAGAAGAATTGGTTCGCTCAACTGGTTTGATAGTTAAAGACGCGCAGAATGCGTACAACACCGAAGTAAAAAGCGCGATCAAATTGCAGTAATCCGATGCAGAGGCGAAACATGGTCTCTGATATCTTATTCAATTATGAAAACATTTCTGCAAGACCCATCCAAAACTCCTGAAGATATATTTGATTCTGAAAATGTGAGGAAGATTCTTCGCGAGTTAACTTTGATGCCAATAATCAGAGCACCAAAAAAGATTAAATATATTGGTTCATTCAATATATTTGTGAAATTTTTATTTTGAATTATGAAAGTTTTGACCCAGTTGATAACAAATGTTCCAAAGAATCAGTGTCAAGAGAGTTCCGAATGAAGCAAGTACAGCAAGAGATAAAAAACATTATTTCAGTGCTATCAAAGGTCATAGAATTGAACCGAATAGTAACAACAAATGGCAAAGAAAAAACTTGTTGACTTGAAAGATGCTTCAAAAAATTGATTCGTATCATCGTATGAAGATAGATGAAATTTCAATGGGAGAAGTAGAGAGTTTCAAGTCGCATATCTTATAAAATGGACACTTATTTATATTGATTGATCGAACGACATACATCTTCACTGACATTGTTAAATGAACAAGATGGTAAAGGAAATTTGAAATAGTATCGAGAGAAAGATATGTACGAGTGTAGACATTCAACAATTCTTTCAACAAGAGAAACAGAGAGATTTCGCAGTGCTCATTCATGAAATATATCTAGAACAAATAAATATAAATCATGAAAAAACAAGCTAGGTGAATTTTGAAGTATTGGCCAATATGAAAGAAACTTCTACTAATTTGTGTTAGTATATGTTTTCTGCTATGAGACTCCTCACTACACTGGAGAAACTTCTCTTATCACCAATGCTGAGATTGACTGATTTACATAATTATATTCCTTTATAGAACTTTTTCAGAAATTTGGTTTACGGTGTAAGATTCTTCCTGCTCTCTTCCAGACACACTCGAACCATCAGAATCATAAAAGCCACTGAGTTGCAGGAAAAATCCCCCAACGGAAAAAATCCCTCCGGAAAAAATCCCCCTGGAAGAAATCCCCCGGAAAGCATCAACGAAAAAGAATGTCCTCACGTCAAAAATATAATATGTAATAAATATTGTCATCCATTTTTTTCCAAAAAATACCAACAAAAGAGGGAAAAGACAATATCAGAAAGAAAAGCTTGTACTTGTAAAAGCTTGAAAAGCTTGTACAAGCTTTTCAGAAAGAAAAGCTTGTAAATGGTTGATTTTCATGTTAAGAATGCTCCTTGTGACATGGATATTAATAATGTTCATTTAGCTGATTCTAAGTCACTAAACAATTCAGATCTCTATGACAGATAGTTGGAAGTTTAATATATATCATGACTTGTACTAGACCCGATATTTCCTATTGTGTCACTACTACTGCCAATTTGACATGTGCAAATCATGTACTAAGATTCTTAAATTACTATAGAAGCTATTCATTGTGTTTTCATAAAACTGATGATATTAAACTTTTTGGTTTCACAGATTCTGATTGGGCTGCATCTTCTGATCGGAAAAGTGTATCGGTATATGCTTTCATGCTGGCTGCTGACGGTCCTCTCATCTGGAAGAGTAAAAAAACAATCTACCGTATCGCTATCCTCTTGTGAGGCGCAGTGCATTGCAGCGACTGAGGCTGACAAAGAGGCGAAATTCTTGAGAACTTTGTACAGTGAGATGCGGGGCCTGTGATGTGGTTGAGTTGAAGTATTTGTTGATAACCAGGGAGCCATTAAACTTGCCAACAATCCTATTTTCACTGAGAGAAATCTCGATGCACCCAGGCATCTCGAGTTAGCTGTAAGTGCATCACGTTGGACTTGTATACAAATATAATGATTTATACGTTATGCTTTTAATTTATTCAGGTACTATTATCTAAAAAAGGTAATAAACATTGAACCTAGTTAGGTGATATCATTTTGCAGAAAATTTATCTTATACAAACTCTAATATGCTCTTAAATTTTTCCATATAACAAATAAAATAATGTAACCATAAACTGTAAAAGAGTTTATTGTTTAATTTTTAAATAAACCGTTTCTACCTTCATAGATAGAATGCATTTACTTATCTAAAAAGTAATAGACTAACTACACTTTGTAGTTTCACAAACAAATTAACTGGAGATCTTATAGGATTTGCCAAATGAAGATTCCAATTAGGTATGTTCCTCATTTCAATTCATACTATCAATAACACAGCGAATTATGTTGGTATGTGTTCAAGAATAGTATTCTATACAAATTGCTACAATAGAAATGTTTACTTTCCTATTTTTTAATAATAGGTATTTAATATTACTGGAAAGGAATCCAATCCTCTTCCTAGAAGAGCGCTATGCTCATTGCTTGGCGCCAAGTTCAGTTTGTGCAGGATACCCTAGTGACAAGTCATATGTCATTAAAAGTGAATTAAATAGTTCTAAATATGTATAATTGCTTTCTTTGCCTCTATGAAATTAGGTACATCAGTTTCATATTTAGGTACTATTCACAAGAACATGAAAATAGACCTAATTTTGTTTTGTCTTGTGGCATTGATGGCTGTACAAATAGATACAATGTTCTAACCTCATTTAAAAAACACTATTACCGAAAACATAATAAGAAAAAATGTGATGCTGTGCCTACTAATGTAAATGAACAACCTTATGAACAGGAATTAGTACTTAACAGTGATGAATAGTATCTGTAGGATGTGAATTTGGTGATGGAGTTGGTGATCTTACTGATCTAGAGGAACCTGATAGAAATTTAAATGAAATTATCCCTTTTTTTTTAAATTGAGAGAGAAACATCTTGTCACTGAGAAAGCTGCAACTGATATTATTCTAAAATTTGAAGATTTAATTGCTCGATGTTTAGAGGAAACACAATGTTTGATTAAAGAATTGATGCCAGCAAATTTTGATAGTGATTTTCCTGGTAACTGTGATAAACTTTTAAAACCTCTTCTTCATCTTCATAGTAGTCTCAGTGCAACTAATTCTACTTATAAACAAAATTTACTCTTCAAAAGGAAAGGTTTCACAGAGCCTAAAGAAATATTACTTGGAGGTGATGATAAGGCCATCTATATTCCCATTAAGGAAACTTTATTGAGTCTATTGTCAAAGGAAGATGTCAGGTCTTACGTTCATAATGTGGAAAATAGTAATCCAAATATAATTGACTCTTTCCTAAGTGGTAGCTGTGCAAAAAAGAGCAATTTTTTTAAAATGCAAAATGCATTACAAATTGAACTCTATCTGGATGATTACCAAATTGTAAATCCATTAGAAAATAAAACCAAAAAGCATAAAATATGTGCATTCTACTTCAGTTTAGGTAATATTCCTGTAAAATTTAGAAGTAGACTGTACACTTTACAATTATTAACAGAGAGTAGGAACATTAAAAAATATGGTATGGAATGTGTACTGAGAACCTTTGTTGAAGATATGAAAAATTTGGAGACGCAGGGTATTTATTTGACTATCGACAACAATAACTACCATTATTTTTCTACCATATCTGTAGTAGTTGTGGACAACCTTGCTGCTCATCAAATTGGTGGATTTAATGAGAGTTTCTCTGGTCTCCGAATCTGCAGATTCTGCAATGCCACCAAAGAAGACATAAAAAACGGATTCAAAGGGAGCATATTTGAATTACGGACAGTCCAAACCTACAATGAATCCGTGAAGATGGTTACTGAAAATCCACTGTTATCCCCTGCATATGGTTTGAAAAAGAGCAGTGTTCTAAATGAGCTAAACTATTACCATATTTGCTGGGGATCTCCCTCTGATATTGCTCATGATATTTTTGAAGGTTTTGGGGTAGACCTATTACAGTCTCTCATTCAATACTGTATAGAAAAGAATTTTTTTCTTTACAAACATTGAATACATCCATCAAGGAATTCCCTTATTGCAAAACATCTAACAAAAACAAACCAACTGCAATTACTTTAGCTAATAGAGAAATTTGTATTAAACAAACATGTGCTGAAATACATCTCTTGCTAAGGATTTTCCTTTTGTTGGTGGGTCAGTTTGATCCTGAAGATGATTAAAAATGGAAAAACTTCATTGATTTCTTAGAGGTTTTGGTTTTCATTTTTGCACCTTCTCTAAATAATGGGGAAATTAATCATATGTCTCAATTGATTACAAACTTTCTAGAGGATTTTTTATTCTACATCCAGATCTCTCTAGAAAACCTAAATCGCATTTCCTAATCCATTATGGATCCCAATTCAAGTATTTTGGTCCTCTTATTAATTATTGTACGCTGCGATATGAATCTAAGCATAGTTACATGAAATCTACAATGAAAATGACCAAAAACTATCGCAATCCATGCAAAACAATGGCAATGAAGCACCAATACCTATAGTGCCTTTTCATCACATGACTGATAATTATCTGCACACTCCAATTAATTTCTCAAATACTGCCGAGATGATATTGTACCAAGATTTAGAAGTTGATGTACAATTTGCTCTCAATGAAATATTTGGAATGGTTGAATCTATCAGAAATTTAAAACATGTGACCTATGAAGGAGTTACCTACTCTACTAGACATGGTGTGATTTCTGCCTATAACAGAGATTGGGAAATTGGATGCTTCAGGTATATCCTTTACAAGAACTGTGAAGTATATTTTGTGCTGCAGAAACTGAAGATTTCTTTCTCCTCACATCTTCATTGCTATATAGCAAGTAAAACTTCATATTACTTTGTTAAAAATGTGAAGACACTACTTTCCCCATTCCCCTTACCTCTATATAATGCAAATGAAGATAAATATTTATTGATTTTCAGGAATTACATGCAGAATCGATAAAAAAGGTTTGCATATATTGTAGAGTTTGCTGGACGAAACATATTGGTGCAAACTGATTTTAAAGAAAATTTTGTTAGGAATGTTGTGTGTGAATTGAACAAGAAAAATATACAATTGAACCCTGAAAATGTCACTTTGTCACTATACAATAGTGAATTAAAAATTCATTATGAAATTGACCCTTTAAAATTACCTAATAATACAGCTATTGTGAAAGTGGAGCACAATGCTCATGAGAAGGTTTGTGTTCATCCAAATATTTTTGATGGTCCCTCAACTTCTCATTCAAATGAAAGGTATGTTGAACTTTAAAGTTATAGTTTAATTAAGATATTCAAAGAGTGATATCTCATATCACTGCATATGCTTTCTATGCAGCCCAGTCTGTATTTGGTGCAGAAAATTCCACTGACTTTTTGAAAAAGCTGAAAAAAATCCACCATAAATTTCCACTAATTTGGCTGATCCACCATCATTTTACCCTTTTTTCCACCAAAAATTAAAGGTAACATAGGAATAAATAGCTAAAAATCCACCGACTTAGCCAGAATATTATTTTCAATGGAGAAAAATTCCACCAACAAGTCTGTGGAATTTACAATGAAATACAGACTGGTATGCAGTTAAACTTTATGATAGCTAGTATCAGTCTTAGAGGATAGCACTTGGGTTATACTCTCCAACTTTATATTTTTGTGTTTGTAACTAAGGTAGGCTTCATTTACTATCACCTTTATATTTTCCTCTTGAATCTGATCTGTCAAACCATTCACTTTAATCACATAAATTAGTAAGTGACTGCATTCATAGTGTAGCTTTTCTGAATCAATGAATATTGTCACCTTGTCAAATATTCTTCTTATTTATTTTTATCAATATCATTTATATTACCAAATTGGTAGAGCAAATATTACATCTACTATTTTCAAATGAACTGTATATTACTTATTGAAAATGTGATTCCAATCAAAATTAGCTATTGTTCAATACTGTCTGTCTAGACATAATTATTTAGCTACAGTCGGTTGGAGGCCACTACCATTGGCGATGGTCGGAGCCATGGTCGTAGAGCAGAGAAGCTTATCTTTGTGATGGTTCCCCCTGTTGGTTATCTCATCAACTGTGAAACCTTATAACGGTCCACGATATGGGTTACGTGTGATTAGAATTTTACTCTGTTTCTTATCTTTCAGATTCCTTTTTCTCAATATATCTCTTTCTACTAAATACTCATGGTCCCATGCCCTAGAACCACCTTGCCAATATGGTTCCGACCTCAGGCCTCTGGTCCATGCTTAACTGTATTTAGGATAATAACGAGTATGAATAGAACTTTAAAGAGATTATATTCTATTGTTAAGAAAATATATTTTCACTATGCACTTCACTAAAACACTCACAAGTAATGGTCTCACTAACTAAGACTTGAGATAAGATGTGTATCTCATGCGAGCCAATTGGTAACTGACTTTGAATGTTACTTACACACAATCATATAGGTTCGTGATAGCAGTTATGCATACACAATTAATGTGTTTGCATCACCACATCGTTCCCCCCTTCCGAAAATTTCAAAGTTACAATTCACATTTTTCCAAAACTGCCAGCTGGTCTGTCTACCCATTGTTACACTATATTTAACAATGTTCAGACGCGCACTCTGTTAGTGGAAACATATGTTTTGGATCTCTTGAAATTTCTCGAACCAGCTATAAATATATTATTAGCAAATTGAAAAAAATATGAGTTAAATTCATTCTAGAAATATTTTAGACGTAAAGTGCATTCATCAAATTTTCTTAAAATTTTTATCTTACCTATACCATCTTAATTGTGCTTTAACAATAGTTTTATTTATTCCTAAATATTCTAAGTTATTCCTACCTACTATGTCTCAGTTCAAAATGAATAATTTTTTTCATTTTATAAATGTAAAAACTTGCCTAATCTATTTGAGATCTCACCTCGCCCCTCCCAATATTTAGAATATTATTCTAAATATTATCAGAGTCCTTGATCACTCCAATACATTACACATATTTGTTACTTCATTTACATTTAAAGAAAAAATTTATAATCCAAAAAAATTTTTTATTATAAAATATATTTTATTTAACTTAGTTATGTTTTGTTTTAATAAAATTCCTACTTTATTGATAAAAAGAATTATTCATTATAATTTATCATATGTTATGATATCGTATTTTATGACTTTTTAATCAATTTATATTCTTTTTTATGAATTTTGATCATCTTTATCAAATTTTGATTTCCTTAAATATAAACATTAAAATTAACACCGAAAAAAAATTAAACTTAAAATTAAATTCAATTGAAAACGAATATTGTTAATTTTCACTTAAAATTACCCAAACTTAAAATTAAAAACTTAAAATAATGGTCTAATTTAATTTGACTTTTTTTTCTTTAAAAAAAATTTCTTAAATGCTGCTCGACCTTTTAATATTAATTTTGCTTTTTGGTTTTTGTTTTTTATGAGGCATTATAATAAAATTTGTCGCCTGAATGTTGATTGCCTGATCATTAAAGTAATTTACCGTTCCAATTAGTTCCCCTGTTCTAAAGGGGTCCCTCTTTTAATTTGATTAAAGGCTTCCGTCGCCATTTTTGACTTCAAATTTCGTATCTCGTACATCTTCATGTCCTCGTCGGACTTAACCCTCTTGGAGTGGGTGTACCCACATACCAAAATTACTACTACTAATAATGTTAGAATTAAAACTAACACATCGCTAAACAAATCCGGGATCAGGTCATATTGTGTTGTCCCCATGGATTTTATAGCCGCCTCTAAATGAGCCTTATTCATTGATGTCGACTTCTGGATCAGCTCCACCACCGAGTTCAAATCAAAGTTACTCTACGTTTGGCCCATACTGTCAGCTGTTCGTTCTCACGACCTTGAAATATATGTCAGTGTGTCAACCGGCTGTGAGTGGCTGAGAGTCAGTCACTGGCTGTATATGGCTGAGAGTCAGTCACTAGCTGTATATGGCTGAGAAGCTGTCAACGGCTGGGTATGCTGCCTCCGTGTACACTGAAATCAAAATGATACTGTTAGTTCATGGCCCCTGGTCTTTTTTAAGTAATTTTATCAGTTATCAGTGTCATTGTGAATTAATTATTTTTGATTTTAAATTATATCAGTCTTTCATCATAATTTTGAATATATATATATTTTTTTAATTTTCATTCTGATTTCAAACAATTTAACTTCTACATTTCTTTAGCATTTTGACAAAGTATAATTCATCTCATTCGTTACACTAAACATATATACACAAAATTTAAAATTAACATGCATACAAAAAAATTAATCATCTTAAAATTATTATATGAAATTTTATATTAATAAAATTCATAATTCATCCCATCAACTTAAATTAAATACATACAACTATTTTACATGCTAAAAATTATTATTGTATTGGTACAATAATTCTCTTACTGAGCAAAGGAAATATTGTATTTTGATCAATGAGCTGCATAGTGTGTGTTTGTTTGACTTGCGTAAGCAAAAAAAATGTAAACATTTCTCTGAATCTTTGCATGTAACAGAGTTATATGTCACGTGTTCCTGTACTGTATGTTACATGTTACCTCAAGTTACCTCATGTTTCTTCGTGTTATGTGTTCCTTTTTTGGACTAGCTATTTGATGTTTATATTCAAATTGATCTTAATTTGATTTCCTGTTCAATGATGGTAATGAAATTACTTAATTAATTGGTTGTGAAATTTTCTAACTTAGTTAGGTAATTTATGTTACTTGTTATCGTTTGATGTCCTATTTTAATTATGGCTTTATTTTTTTTACCTGTAATACTGTACCTGGTCCTATCCAATTTAATTGTAATTTATGTGTTTTCTGATGATTTCTATTTAATACTTGATCACCTATCTGTATAATTTTGTCTTTTCGTGTCCTATTGTGGTAAATTATGCGTTTGTTTGATTGATTAATTATGTTAGCCCTAATCTGATCTTGAATAAATATAGCTTGTCTGGCCTTAATTTTGACTATTGATTCTGATGTATCTAAATTGTAAATGTTATCCAAATTTTCTGCTTGTATATTTGGGGAAGTATCACGTCCAAATAGAGCGTATGAAGGAGTATCTTTCAAGGACATATTTACCTGGTTGTTGATTGTGTTTTGGACAATATCGAGAAACGTGTCCCAATTATCGTGATTTACTGTAGCTACATAGAATCTTAATAGTTTGTTAATTCTTTGGTTATTGCGTTCACAAATTCCATTGGAATATGCTGAGTATGGTAGCACCTCACACTTATAAATCTGATGTATTTCACTGAAAGTTTTAGTAGCGTTAGACCTAAATTCTTTCGCACAATCTGACATTAGCGTTTCGGGATATCCACAACGGCTAAATGTTTTACTTAGACAATCAATTACTGTGTTAGTTGATTTGTCAGCTACTGCGTGTAATTCGTTATATCGTGTCAACATACATGTTATTGATAAAATGTACTTGTTGTTCGTGTCAGTTGTAATAGAAGGTCCTATAAAATCAAATGAAACTGTTTCAAATGGTGTGTTAGCTACTGGGGCAGACAATAATTTAACTGGTGTATCTAGACTTCCTTTAAGTATTTTGCAAACGTCACATCATTTAATAAAAGATTCTATGACCCATCTTTCTTGAAAATGATAGTATTTTAGTCGAAATTTAAATAGCGTATGAGCTAAACCACAATGAGTTTTAAAATGTATTGAATTAATTACTAAATTGATCATTTCATTTGGTATAACATAATTAACAATACTGGCTGCCCTAGTATCTATTTTCCTATGTCGATATAATATTCCGTCTAATATGAAAAACTCAGCTATGTTTTTAGATGTTCCTATTTTTTTTCTATTTAATATGTCCATTATTTCCTAACAAGCAAAGTCGTTTGACTGTGCAGTCTTTAGTCTGTTTAAAGTCCATGTTATGTCATCATGTTTAGGTATGTAATTCAGAAATGGTTTTTCTTTGTTGATTTTATACAATTTAGATGGATCTGATTCTTGTTCATTTTCTGAGTCTGTTTCTTATTCACTGTCATTGTTGTCAATAATTTGTGGTACTTTCAGCTTAGCCCTCGATCTTGTGGTTGCTATAAAACTTTCAATTGAGCTAAAACTTTCATTAGATGGTGTTAAAAGTTCGCATTAATCTATTGTTTCTTCCGTTAAAGGAGTTAATCTACTAAGAGTATCTGCTACCACATTACGTTAACCCTCAAAATACTTCACCGAGCAATCATATGTGCTAGCTTCAATTGCCCACCTGGCCATCGCCGAATCTAATGGAAGTTTATTACCAAAAAACGCGCACAAAAGTTTGTGGTCAGTTAAAATGGTAATAGGATACCCTAGACATAGATATTGAAATTCCTTTGATGCTAGATGGATTGCAAGAAACTCTTGTTTCGTTACTGAATACCTTTTCTGAGTAGAATTTAATGATTTATTGAAATAGGCTATGGGTCTTAATGTTTTGCTCTTGGTCGAATCTGGTTGTAGCAGTGCTGCGCCAACTCCGATATTTGAGCTGTCAGTAAATAAATAAAATGGTCTGGAATAATTTGGATGAGCTAAAACCTTATCTGATGTCAAAATATTTTTGAGACTAGTGAAGCTAGCCTCACATTCGTCAGTCCAGTCAAATTTAGTGTCCTTCCTTAATAGTCTATGTAATGGTTCGGCCTTCTGACTGAATTTAGGGACGAACTTACGAAAGTAGTTCGCAAGCCCTAAAAACTGCTGAAGTTTCTTTACATCTGTTGGTCTAGATGCTTCTCCAAGTTTTTCGTTTTGGATGCACCGTATGCCCTCAGTCGTGACTCGATGTCCAAGAAAGTTGATTTCGTGTTTAAAGAATTCACACTTCTCTAATTTTAATCTCAAATGAGCGTCACGTAAACTCATCAGCACTTGGCTAATATCATTTAAATGTTGTTCATATGATCGACTAAAAATTAGGATATCATCAATAAATACGAAACATAGTTTCCCTAATACTTTATTTAACGCTTTTGTCATAATTGCTTGAAATACTTTTGGACTATTAACGTACCCAAAGGGTAACTTGCGGAACTGCCATTTTTTTCCATTTACCGCAAATGCTGTAAGTTTTTTAGATTCTTCAGAGATTTTCACTTTGTGAAGAGCGCTCCTTAGATCTAAACTTGAGAATACCTTAGACCCTCCTAATGATCCTAACATGTCGTCTACTCTAGGTGATGGAAACCCTTTTATGTGTACACATTTATTTAGAGATCTGAAATCTATTACGGGACGTATTTCCCCATTCTTTTTATGAACTACAATTACTGGGAAGTTAAACTCTGACATTGAAGGTTCAATAGTTCCTTCTAGTAACATTGATTTATTAACTTCTTCAAGTTGTTCTTGAAATTTATGTGGTATTCTATATGGTATTTTATTGATAACTATATTAGGGTCCCTCAGTTTTATACTATGTGTGCAGATACTAGTGGTCTCGATAGGTTCGTCTTTAATTAAGAGTAATTACGTCTCTAAAGTCATTTAGTAACTGCTTCGTTTTGTCTTCATACTCTGACATTCCACATGATATGTCAGTATTAACTAACCTCAGTGCTGATGGCACTGTCTGAGAATTGTTTTCTTCATCATCACTTCTTACTGTAATATCACTGCTTCTATCAGCACTTCCGTCACGTGATATTTTACACTTTATCTCTCGGTTGCCATGCACTGAATCTAATGGCTCTCCATTATTTCCAACTGCATGTACCATTGACTTTTCATAAATTAAATCAGGGGTAACGTTTCGTTCAAATGGCTTTTTTTTCGTCACTCAACACGTTTCCTAATCTAGATTTACGAGTCCTATTATTTAAACACTCCGATATAGTTGCTATAATAACTTCGACTTGCTCTTCGTAGGTTTCTAGTGTTCCTATTATTTGATTTTCGTTTAATACGATATCACCATCAGTCGGATTCATTACGAAAACTGGGCAAATTGACACTTGGTCCCCTTCTTTTTTAATGTCTTCGATTTTTATTAGGGTTTCGGCTACCACTAAACCCGAACTGAAACTTCTTTTAGCTACGATATAACTTCCTGCTTCGTTATTCTTAACGAAACCATAAATGACTTTTATGGTATTTGCCTCAACGACTTGGCTACTTATATGAACATTACCGTTCTTCTTGCGTATTTTATTTTTTCTTCTTGGCTTTGTTTTTATCTCGGACTTCATAACCTCTGCTTGCCCTTTCCGTTTTAATTGAGGTTCAACCCTTACCTTCGCAATGCTACTGTTGCTGTTTGTTCGTTCGTTTATTTTTCTAATTAAAGTTCTTCTCTTTGACCTATTAGAAATGAGAACTAACTCTGCTATTAAGCAATCCGTGCTTAATAGTTCTTTAGTAGCTATTTTACGTTTTTCCATAAACGGAATTTTTTCTTCACCTAACTTCAAAATATTTTTATCAAAATCAATTTGCGCATTCATTAACACGTCCCTTCCTAATATCATGTCGTATGGTAAGCTGGTGTTGTCGATTAGTAAAGCGTTTACTCGTTTTTTATTTGACTTGGATGATAATATTAAATTTATTTCACCTTTTACTTCGGAACGTCCGTTTATGCCTTTAATAGTTACGTCCGATTTCATTATTTCTTCGTTACTCGCAATGTGCTGGAAAGCAATTAACGTTGTTCATATTTCATACTTGAATATCTTCCATCCAAAACCATTGGCCCAGTTTTTTAGCATTTATGTCTTTACAACTCTTGGTCTGGAGAACGGCAACATTGTTGTTGTTTGAACGCGCATACATAGTTCATTAGTTTGATGGAAACTAGTTGAGTAGGGCACAGAGATTTCGATAGTGCCAAGATTGATTTTTTAATATTTGTGCAATCCTTGTTTTGGCTTTGTGCTATCTTTGGCTATGTGCTATCTTTGGCTATGTGCTATCTTTGGCTATGTGCTATCTTTGGCTATGTGCTATCTTTGGCTATGTGCTATCTTTGGCTATGTGCTATCTTTGGCTATGTGCTATCTTTGGCTATGTGCTATCTTTGGCTATGTGCTATCTTTGGCTATGTGCTATCTTTGGCTATGTGCTATCTTTGGCTATGCGCTATCTTTGGCTATGTGCTATCTTTGGCTATGTGCTATCTTTGGCTATGTGCTTTCTATGGCTATGTGCTACCTTTGGCTATGTGCTATCCCTTGTCTATGTGCTATCCCTTGTCTATGTGCTATCCCTTGTCTATGTGCTATCCCTTGTCTATGTGCTATCCCTTGTCTATGTGCTATCCCTTGTCTATGTGCTATCCCTTGTCTATGTGCTATCCCTTGTCTATGTGCTATCCCTTGTCTATGTGCTATCCCTTGTCTATGTGCTATCCCTTGTCTATGTGCTATCCCTTGTTATGTGCTATCCCTTGTTATGTGCTATCCCTTGTTATGTGCTATCCCTTGTTATGTGCTATCCCTTGTTATGTGCTATCCCTTGTTATGTGCTATCCCTGGTCTATGTGCTATCCCTTGTCTATGTGCTATCCCTTGTCTATGTGCTATCCCTTGTCTATGTGCTATCCCTTGTCTATGTGCTATCCCTTGTCTATGTGCTATGCCTTGTCTATGTGCTATCCCTTGTTATGTGCTATCCCTTGTTATGTGCTATGCCTTGTTATGTGCTATGCCTTGTTATGTGCTATCCCTTGTTATAAATCTCCTTATATTCCAGAACTAAGATCAATTTACTATATAGTTTTATAATCAAACCATTGTACGTACCTTAAATCTGATTCCATTCTATCTAGACTAAAAGCCAAACCCACTGTAAGTCTAATTAGTTCTCGTCATTAGTTCTCGTTATATATGCATTTTATATTGTTCTATAAATTTTATTTCAATGTTACAACTTCTCGTGTATCTTTCTACAGAATACAAAATTCACAAACCCAGTCTATCGACGCTGTGTTTAAACCCTAACGTACCAGGACAGTATTAGTGGCGGCTGTGTCGACCTGACGGACGGATTCATGGTCCCGGTGCTCTGCTCACCACTCCTGTGCTCTGTTCACCACTCCTGTGTTCTGCTCACCACTCCTGTGTTCTGCTCACCACTCCTGTGTTCTGCTCACCACTCCTGTGTTCTGCTCACCACTCCTGTGCTCTGCTCACCACTCCTGTGCTCTGCTCACCACTCCTGTGCTCTGCTCACCACTCCTGTGCTCTGCTCACCACTCCTGTGCTCTGCTCACCACCCCTGTGCTCTGCTCACCACTCCTGTGCTCTGCTCACCACTCCTGTGCTCTGCTCACCACTCCTGTGCTCTGCTCACCACTCCTGTGCTCTGCTCACCACTCCTGTGTTCTGCTCATAATGGAAGAATTTTTGGCATTGGTTTCTTGTGCCTGAAGTGAGGGTCGTATTTCGTGCCCAAACCCCCCCCCCCCCCCCACCCCTTCCATTTCCTGTTGTGTTAAATCACCAAAGCCCAAGATTGTAAGATGTTACAACACACTCCACCAACCAAAAGAAGACCGGTGACCCCTCTCAACGAACTAGAGGACAGGTATGATGGCGCCCTACATATCATGAGAGATATATTGGCACTCAACCCCACTTTCATTGAAGATGCTGATAAACTGAGAAGCCTGATTAGTCAAACAAAGGCGCAGTGGGGCCTTTATCATACAGCTGCAGCATTACTGACACAGAAATACAAAAGCATTGCTTCCTCAAGAGAGGCGCATGGAACGATGGAGGAGAGTGTGGAGTTGTGCTCAGACGTTAGAAGGTTCGTCGATCTGGCTAACTGTTCTCTTCGGGGGTTGCACGAGGAGGAAATTTCAAATATAGACTCTATCAGCGTGATTCCTGAAAGTACCCACACCATTTCCTTTCCTTCAACAGCTCCAACTGAGATGTGCGAGTCGAAAGAAATTCAAGTGAGACCCATAGAGAGATCTTCATGGGTGAATAATGGTTTGGAAAATTTTTCTGCAATGAGCATTCGCGAGCTTCCTAACAGCTTGAGCATCAGCGCTCCTCTCTCCAACGCGTCACCACCTATGAGTATCAGTGCTCCTCTCTCCACCGCTGCGCCTCCTATCAGTATGAGTATCAGTGTTCCTCTCTCCACCGCTGCACCTCCTATGAGTATCAGTGCTCCCTTCTCCACCGCGTCACCTCCTATGAGTATCAGTGCTCCTCTCTCCGCTGCTGTGCCTCCTATCAGTATGAGTATCAGTGCTCCTCTCTCCGCTGCTGTGCCTCCTATCAGTATGAGTATCAGTGCTCCTCTCTCCGCTGCTGTGCCTCCTATCAGTATGAGTATCAGTGCTCCTCTCTCCACCACTGTGCCTCTTTACAGCTTGAGTAACAGTGACCTTCTCTCCACCGCTGCACCTCCTTACAGCTTGAGTAACAGTGATCTTCTCTCCACCGCTGCACCTCCTTACAGCTTGAGTATCAGTACTCCTCTCTACAACCCCGTGCCTCATAACAACGCGAGTGGAAACGCTACCCTCTACAACCCCGTGCCTCATAACAACGCGAGTGGAAACGCTACCCTCTACAACCCCGTGCCTCATAACAACGCGAGTGGAAACGCTACCCTCTACAACCCCGTGCCTCCTCACAACGTGAATGGCAATGTTCCCCTCTACAACCCCGTGCCTCCTCACAACGTGAGTGGTAATGTCCCCCTCTACAACCCTGTTCCTCCTGACAACGTGAGTGGTAATGTCCTCCTCTACAATCCTGTTCCTCCTCACAACGTGGGTGGAAATGTCCCCCTCTACAACCCTGTTCCTCCTCACAACGTGAGTGGTAATGTCCCCCTCTACAACCCTGTTCCTCCTCACAACGTGAGTGGTAATGTCCCCCTCTACAACCCTGTTCCTCCTCACAACGTGAGTGGTAATGTCCCCCTCTACAACCCTGTTCCTCCTCACAACGTGAGTGGTAATGGCCCCCTCTACAACCCTGTGCCTCCTCACAACGTGAATGGTAATGTCCCCCTCTACAACCCTGTGCCTCCTCACAACGTGAATGGTAATGTCCCCCTCTACAACCCTGTGCCTCCTCACAACGTGAATGGTAATGTCCCCCTCTACAACCCTGTGCCTCCTTACAACGTGAGTGGTAATGTCCCCCTCTACAACCCTGTGCCTCCTCACAACGTGAATGGTAATGTCCCCCTCTGCAACCCTGTGGCCCCCCTCAACGCGAGTGCTGGTAATGTACCTTTCTACAGTTCTGTGGCCCCCCTCAACGCGAGTGCTGGTAATGTACCTTTCTACAGTTCTGTGACCCCTCGCAGCCTGAGTGGTAATGCTCCCTTCTATAACCCTGTGTCCTCTCACAACATGAGCAGTAATGTTCCTCTCTCCACCTCCGTGCCGCCTCACGGCTTCAGTAATGGTATTCCTCTCGAATTCAGTGCACCTCCTCAAGATGGTTTGAGTGGCACTACGCAAGCCTTTGGCATGCCTCCTCCTGTTAGTGCTCCTTATAGCTTAGGTTATCCCAACGGATCTCCTGTACACATGGATGGTGCAACAGCACATCTAATCAGACAAGAATTATTCAAACCAAATATGAGCCCTTACGACGGCGACCCACGCAAGTTTCGATCGTGGATTATGCTCCTCGAAAATCAAATGCGGAGTGTACCTTTAGCTGCCCTTGATGTTATTTCTATACTGCTTGCTAACACAACAGGAGAACCTAATAGAGTAATTCAAGATTACCTATCAGCTGGGGTCGCGTCACCCGATGCAACCCTTCAGAAAGTTTGGCATTACCTGCATAAAGAGTTTGGATCTCCAGTTAAAGTCTGTTATTCAATCCAGAAGAAATTATCGGATTCTCCAACAATTCGCCCTCCTCAAATTAACGATAAGTTGAAAGACTTGATACATTTGTGCCATTTGATCGAAACGAATATGCCGTTTAACCAGGAGCTTCAAATCTTCCACATGAATGCTGGACAAAGGCAGGTGTGGACAAAACTCCCCGATTGGCTCCAGAGAAAATGGAGGGCGTATGGATGCAGGTATGGAACAGAGAACATGGGTACCCTTCCACCATTTAGACAACTGGTAGAATTCATGCAAACTAATCTAGATGAAATGTTGAACCCGTACTTTGAAGTACAACAAGTCAATAGAGAAGTGAAAAGAACTCTATCAACTCATGTCACGATCAGTCCGAAGAAACGTGACACGAATAATAATGACACTTCTATTAAATGTATCTTCCATAACCAGTTCGGTCATTCTCTACTCAACTGTAATTCATTTAAAAGACTGAATTACGACGAGAAACGAGGTTTCGCGTTTCAAAAGAGACTATGCTACAGGTGTCTCGGAAACCACTTGTCTAGCGATTGTGATAACAAGACTGTGTGTCCTAAGTGTAAGAGAAATCATGTCTTCTTGATGCACTTTGATCTACCCAATAACAATCGGCAGATTAATGATCAAAATCAATCTGATCCCAATTGTGAATTATCAAACAAGGCTTTGTGCAGCGTAGTTTGTGGCACTCCTCGTAGAGCATTCAGTTGCTCAAAGACTATTTTGTGTGAAGTCCATCACGAATCCCTTCCCAAGAAGAAGATGAGGCTTTATGCAGTAATAGACGACTGCTCTGACGCCTCTTACGTATCTGAGAGCGTAATCGAAAAGCTTCAGCTCTCGGGAGTGGAAACGAGTTACATTCTGAGTACTATGGAATCCTTCAAGTCCGAACACAGAGCTCTCCTCATTGATGGTCTTTGGATACGCGGGATTAACAAAGATGAATATTTTTCTCTACCACAATTATACTCTAGCAAATTCATCCCCGGATCTATCTATGAAGTTGGTACTCCTGCCGTAATTAATTCAATTCCCCACCTATCTCACTTTGCCAGTAAATTTGTTGAACTTGACCCAGATTGCGAACCATTATTGTTATTGGGAAGAGATTGTGGCAACCTCATTAGGAGTGTGTACATGGGTTCTCATTCTCCATTTGTATGCGAAACCCCTCTTGGCTATTCCCTTATTGGCTCTCCCTGCCCAGATGATAAAGCCAATAAGCATAAAGTTAAAACTACTTTGCGAACAGTCCATGAACATTTCTGTGCAAAGCCTAGTTTCCCAAAGATCGACCTCTCCTTCAAAAAGATTTTTCATGAATCTGACGACGACGACTCACCTGGACTTTCACGTGATGATCAAAAATTTTTGGACATTGTGGACAACACGATTCATGTGAACGAAACGGGACACATTACGATTAGTCTTCCGTTCAAGAATGATAATGTCTACATGCCGAGCAACAAGACCGCAGTATACTATCGTACAAAAAGCACCTTGTTTAAGATGTTGAAAGAACCGGATAAATTGAGACAGTGTATTGAAGCCATGGACAAGGACCTAGCTTCAGGTCATGTCGAGCCCGTACCTCAAGAAGAGTTGGTACAGATAAAGCCTGGACGAACATGGTGGCTTCCCATTTTTGCAGTCACACACCTCAAGAAAAAGAAACACAGACTCGTGTTTGACAGCTCTGCCCAGTATCGCGGTGTTAGCCTGAATAAAGCTCTTCTTCAGGGACCAGATCACAACAACAGGTTGAGAGGAGTCTTGATGAGGTTCAGAATGGGTACGATTGCATTCGGTGGGGATATTCAGTCCATGTTCTATAACTTCCATCTCCCCGAAGAAGACAAAGACTTCCTCAGATTTTTCTGGTTCTCAGGAAACAATCCCGAAAACGAATTGATTCAGTACCGAGGTTGTGTCCACTTATTTGGAAATAGAGCAAGTCCTGCTATAGCTCACGCAGGTCTCCACTTTACTACTCTTCATCCACTGGCACAGCATTACCCTGAGGCGGTTAAATACATCAAGGAAAACATCTATGTTGATGATTTATTGGCAGCTTGTAGTTCGGAGCAAGAAGCCATTGAGAACCTCGAAAATATTCGCGATATATTCAATAGGTATCATATCAGATTCTGCAAAATTATTTCAAACAAGCCAGAAGTAATGGATCATTTCGATGAATCTGAGCGTGCTATCGTGGAGACTGCTGTCGATATCGGTGAACCAAGCCTTCATAGAGCGTTGGGCGTAGCCTGGAAGACTGACAAGGACTTATTGATCATGAAATCTGATCCATCGAAGAAACCTCTTACAAGAAGAGGAATGCTCTCCTTGACGAACAGCATTTATGATCCGCTGGGTATGGTGGGTCCTGTTGTCCTCAAAAGTAAAATAATTCAACGAGCAGCATTGCAGAAAGACAACCGTAAATCGGTGTATGACTGGGACGATACCCTGTCAGAATGCTTTGCTTCAGAGTGGCAGAACTGGATAAACTCTCTTCCCGCTTTGAGGAACATTTCCCTTCCCCGTAGTTATGTACCAGAAGGATTCGGTCACGTAATTAGTTACGAGCTTCACACTTTTGTAGATGCTTCGGAAGACGCCATTGGTGCCGTCGTTTATCTAAGGATCGTAAATGACAACAAAAGAATCCACGTATCATATGTGATAAGTGCATCAAAACTTGTTCCAAAAGCTTGCACTTCTATGCCTAGGAGCGAGCTCTGCGCAGCCTTGCTGGGTTCCAAACTGTTCAGGGAAGTCAAAAGTGAATTGAAGGTACCATTTTCTGATTTTTTCATGTATAGCGACAGTAAAGTGGTGCTTTCTTATCTACTCAACTCAGAAAAAAGGTTCTCAAAATATGTTACACATAGGGTTACTTCTATTCTAAAACTAACTAGTGTATCACAATGGTCCTACATTAATACCATGTTAAACCCAGCAGATATCTCATGCCGTCCCCACACACCTAATGAGTTGGCAAAATCCGTTTGGTTCTGTGGTCCAAGCTTCTTGTGGGAAACGAGAGACAATTGGAGGCACCCTAGTCTAGAAATCTGTGACGAGCTCCCGGAAGTCATGGTGGAGAAGACTACCATGATATCAGAACAGCGATGTTTATCCCCTCTCGCCGTGGTGTTCGATAACGTGAGCACGCTCACAAAAGCTATCAGAGTCGTATTATCAGTCTTCCGCTTCTGTGGTTACGCTTCAAACAAAGCCGCGAAACCATCTACGCCTGACAGATTCACTGCGACGAAAGAGGATGCAATGAAGCATCTTGTACGAGCTGCGCAGAGTACCTCTTATAACAACCTTATTGATGCTCTTCTTTGCAAACCACAGTCGGACAAGTTGTCTATCAGTAGACTCGCCTCACTCGATCCTTTTGTCGATGGTGAGGGACTGCTGCGGGTTGGAGGGAGGTTGAAGGACTCTTCCTTACCATTTGGTATGAAACATCCAATTCTACTTGATAAGGACCACCCTTTATCTTTGCTAGTCATCAAACACTAT
Organism: Caprella mutica; assembly: GCA_947561585.1. Taxonomy (NCBI): domain Eukaryota; kingdom Metazoa; phylum Arthropoda; class Malacostraca; order Amphipoda; family Caprellidae; genus Caprella; species Caprella mutica. The sequence continues at coordinate 203,643 of CANNZV010002252.1, forward strand.
CATTCCTCTACGCAGCATCAAGGACGTCACCTGACTCTAGGAGCCATCAGAACGGCCGGATTCTTTATAGAGAAGTGTTCAAAGATGATCAGAGGAATATTGGATAAATGCGTATCGTGTAAAAAGCTTAGAGGTAGGACTACTGAACAAATGATGGCTCCCTTACCCTTTGCCCGTATGGAAGAGATAGCTCCCTTCCATCATTCAGGATTGGACGTTTTCGGTCCATTCATCATAACCGATGGAAGACCAACACGTACAACTAAAGGGTCAAAGAAAATATGGGGTTTAATCTTGACATGCATGGCGTCACGCGCTATACACATTGAACCCCTACACGGCCTTGATACTCCCAGCTTGAGCAATGCCCTCAGAAGGTTCTTCGCCGTCAGAGGAACCTGCAGCCACATCTACTCTGATAGAGGTACTAACTTCGTTGGGCTTAACAACCAAAACTCAACCTCTTCCATCGATGACATAAAACAGTCGCTGGATATGAAGGGAATCACTTGGCACTTCAATCCTCCACACGCGAGCCACTTCGGGGGCTCTTGGGAGCGAAAAATAGGTGCTTTCAGAAGGGTGTTTGAGGGGAGCATGGCTCAACTAAGCGATAGGATCCTAAGCAGGGATGAGTTTTCAACCCTTCTCTCTGAAGCAATGGCTATCGTAAATGATACTCCTATGTGGGAGGTATCTCCCGATCCCAATGATCCCATACCTATATCGCCAGCTATGCTCCTCACACTAAAAAATGCACCACATCCTGCTCCTATTGAGACTTTCACGCCCGATGACCTCTCTTCGTATGGTGCCAAACGTTGGCGCAGGATTCAATTCATCGCAGATACCTTCTGGCTTAAATGGAGAACATTTTATTTATCAGATCTTCAGGAACGGTCTAAGTGGATTCGGAGAAGGCGTAACGTTCATGTGGGGGACGTAGCGTTGCTCTCTAACAAGAATGAGAAGAGGAACTCATGGCCTCTAGCCATGGTGAAGGAAGTCAAAAAGAGCTCTGATGGGCTTGTAAGATCTGTTACCCTGGAAACCACTCGCGACGGCACTCGCAAGAATTTTCAGCGCCCAATAACTGATCTGATCATCCTCATCCCTTCTGAAGAAAAGTGAACTACTCTGGATTCACTTTGTTTATTTGTCTAATGTGTTTTTATTTTTTATATTTTGCTAATTAGTTTATCCTTTATATAGACACTTTATATATGTCCAAAGTACAATTATAACCTACTGTATGTTTCGACTTCCGTCGCTGGGGGGGAGTGTGCTGGAAAGCAATTAACGTTGTTCATATTTCATACTTGAATATCTTCCATCCAAAACCATTGGCCCAGTTTTTTAGCATTTATGTCTTTACAACTCTTGGTCTGGAGAACGGCAACATTGTTGTTGTTTGAACGCGCATACATAGTTCATTAGTTTGATGGAAACTAGTTGAGTAGGGCACAGAGATTTCGATAGTGCCAAGATTGATTTTTTAATATTTGTGCAATCCTTGTTTTGGCTTTGTGCTATCTTTGGCTATGTGCTATCTTTGGCTATGTGCTATCTTTGGCTATGTGCTATCTTTGGCTATGTGCTATCTTTGGCTATGTGCTATCTTTGGCTATGTGCTATCTTTGGCTATGTGCTATCTTTGGCTATGTGCTATCTTTGGCTATGTGCTATCTTTGGCTATGTGCTATCTTTGGCTATGTGCTATCTTTGGCTATGCGCTATCTTTGGCTATGTGCTATCTTTGGCTATGTGCTATCTTTGGCTATGTGCTTTCTATGGCTATGTGCTACCTTTGGCTATGTGCTATCCCTTGTCTATGTGCTATCCCTTGTCTATGTGCTATCCCTTGTCTATGTGCTATCCCTTGTCTATGTGCTATCCCTTGTCTATGTGCTATCCCTTGTCTATGTGCTATCCCTTGTCTATGTGCTATCCCTTGTCTATGTGCTATCCCTTGTCTATGTGCTATCCCTTGTCTATGTGCTATCCCTTGTCTATGTGCTATCCCTTGTTATGTGCTATCCCTTGTTATGTGCTATCCCTTGTTATGTGCTATCCCTTGTTATGTGCTATCCCTTGTTATGTGCTATCCCTTGTTATGTGCTATCCCTGGTCTATGTGCTATCCCTTGTCTATGTGCTATCCCTTGTCTATGTGCTATCCCTTGTCTATGTGCTATCCCTTGTCTATGTGCTATCCCTTGTCTATGTGCTATGCCTTGTCTATGTGCTATCCCTTGTTATGTGCTATCCCTTGTTATGTGCTATGCCTTGTTATGTGCTATGCCTTGTTATGTGCTATCCCTTGTTATAAATCTCCTTATATTCCAGAACTAAGATCAATTTACTATATAGTTTTATAATCAAACCATTGTACGTACCTTAAATCTGATTCCATTCTATCTAGACTAAAAGCCAAACCCACTGTAAGTCTAATTAGTTCTCGTCATTAGTTCTCGTTATATATGCATTTTATATTGTTCTATAAATTTTATTTCAATGTTACAACTTCTCGTGTATCTTTCTACAGAATACAAAATTCACAAACCCAGTCTATCGACGCTGTGTTTAAACCCTAACGTACCAGGACACGCAATGTATTTAAAGTTACGACTGTTTAATATCGTTCGCTCACTACCTGAATCTATTAAAGCCTCCCAATCAAATTCTTTACTAAATAAAATTATCGTTGGTTTAGAAGTCCCTTTTATCGTATAATGACATTCCGTCAATCCGCTTAATTCATCTTTATTTTTTACGAACTGAGCTGTAATATACGTCTCGCTTGTTTTTTTCTCCTCATCGCTTAAGTTTACTTCTTTTAATAAATCGAACTTATTTTTACATTCGCATTGATTTCTGAGTGACGAATTAAGTTCACCATTGAATTTAACGTACACAGGATCTAGTTTATTCATGTTTAATTCACATGTGTGCACGGAGTTACCAAAAGTTTTCGCATTTGTCTTTGTTAAATGTTTAATTAAATTAACCCTACCATGTTGTTTACTACCTTTATATGTTGTATTTATTTCAGTGTTCGTATTTACATTTTTTTTCGAAAATTCTTGACCTGACCTCGATTAAAAGGTTGTTGAGTACGGCAATCTCTTCCTAAATGTCCTAGATTATTACACCTATAGCACCTAATTGTATCACTATTCTGCTGTGGTGTGTAGGTATTTGTGTTTGTTACATTTGTTCTTCCTTGATGGTTGTATCTGTATCTACTTCTGCGTGCATATCTACCGGGTGTACCTCTGTGTCTAACATCATATGCGTAATATGCCTCTGTTTCTTCCTGCATATCATCATGATAATTACCCTGATTCTCACCTTCTCTTTGATCAGTATTTTCTATCACAAAAGCTTCTGTGTCATTGAAATTTTTTTTCGGGATTAGGATTTTTTTGTCATGTGGCAAAGATCTTATTTTCTTTGTTGTTGCGGACAGTAAATTAGCTGTTGTTTTGAACGGTCCTTCTATAACTCCCTTGACAATACTGGGGTTGATCTGTGGTCCCATTATCGTTAAATACATTGCTGTATTCATTAGATCTTTTGCGTGCTTCTTCAATCTGTTGTTGAAAGCCGGATCACTTTCAGTTGCCGTTCTTACAGGAAATTGCGCGTTCATTGTGGCGTCATTCAATATATACTCGGTGACCTCTCCTATTTTTTCCAATGTACTTAATATATCACTGTCAGCTGTAGTTTCATCTTTCAATTTATTAGTGTATAATTCGTGACAAACACTGTAGATGTCCTTGCTGTCTTTCTGCACATATATATCTTCTAATACCGTGCATATTTCTTCGTAGGTGCTATCTTTAAATGTTTTTCCGTTAACAACGTTATTAACAGTAATTTGAAAATCTCCCAGCTTGCAGTCAGCGCTTCTGAGAAGGATTTTTTTCTTTTCGGCATCGTCCTTGTCCCCTAAACTGGAAATATGATTATTTAAATGTGTTTTTTTCCTCGAAAGCTGGATCTTCTGGCCTCCTTCTTCCTCTGAATATCGGCAACGAATCAGAATTAATGATTGTTGTACTTCTGCTTTTAATTATTTCTTGGAGTTGAGCTTGTGTCAATTCAACCGACATTGTCCCTGATGTCTCTGTATTTGTATTTTTATCTACCCTATTTATATTCTGCTGCTGTGTAACTGATTTTTTTTGGGGTGTAATATTCTGTTTACTTTTCTTAATTCGTGGTTTTGACTTTCTTCCAGACCTTAGTTCAACAGAGTCTGGATTAACTACTTCGTCCTCCGAACTTGGCATATGTTCTCATTCCTAATTAAATGCTAAAGTGTACTTAAACAAGTGTGCGTGTAAACACAAATTATGAAAGTAAAAAAAAATATCATAAAAATAAATCATGCAAAAATAGAGCAAAATTTGTTAAATCGATAAAATAATAAAATTAAATATTAATACCTGTCAATAATAATCAACAATCAATAATATTATAAAGCTGAAAGAAATGCATGAACAATATACATCCTATAATTATAATTGCTGCAATAAAGATTAATTAATTTCTTCTAACTAACCTTTTACTTATTACTTATTCATACAAAACACTTGACTAAGCGGGACTGATTATTTCACCACTGAACTAAGTTCTCAGAGAACCTACTGCAAACGTTTCACAAATGAGACTGAAAATACAAGGATGATGTAACGGTTTTTAATCGTTATATTATACTCAACTTCCGGTTCCATGTAAAGTGGGTCCTTCTTATCAGGTTTTGTCGGTGATTTTTGCTCTGATCTTAACTGTGTCACCTCGTGTACACTGAATGGAGCAGTTTGAATAAATACTATTCAAGTGTAGTGTTTAAACAAATTAGACTCTCAATTTCCGGTTGATTTACCGCTTTTTTGCATGTTGTTTATTGATTAATTGAATATTTTTCATCACCATTCGCCAACGTGCAATCCTGTACCCTTTAGTTTCGTCGCTTCCTCCCTCCGTGCATTTAACCGTAAACTTTTCCAATTTGGTTAGTCTCACTGATTGTCTCTGCTCTCATTCAAATTTCAAATTAGGCCATCTTTACTCTCCTTATCCTTCCGATAATTTTCGAGATGCCTTTTGCTTGATCTTGAGTTGAAAAATCTTTATATTTTATCACAAAAACTGAACACCTTAATTGAATCGTACAGTCATATAGGGTCGCAAAACCCGGTCTTGCTGTAATCAAATACTCTCCAATCAGATGGTTAACTTAGTTTTTGGTAAACTACAAAGCTTTCAAACTTTTACTTTAGTAATTGAATTTCCGTTCATTAAATTCGAATTACTTAATCACGCACCATACTGCCACCAATGTGATGGTTCCCCCTGTGGGTTATCTCATCAACTGTGAAACCTTATAACGGTCCACGATATGGGTTACGTGTGATTAGAATCTTACTCTGTTTCTTATCTTTCAGATTCCTTTTTCTCAATATATCTCTTTCTACTAAATACTCATGGTCCCATGCCCTAGAACCACCTTGCCAATATGGTTCCGACCTCAGGCCTCTGGTCCATGCTTAACTGTATTTAGGATAATAACGAGTATGAATAGAACTTTAAAGAGATTATATTCTATTGTTAAGCAAATATATTTTCACTATGCACTTCACTAAAACACTCACAAGTAATGGTCTCACTAACTAAGACTTGAGATAAGATGTGTATCTCATGCGAGCCAATTGGTAACTGACTTTGAATGTTACTTACACACAATCATATAGGTTCGTGATAGCAGTTATACATACACAATTAATGTGTGTGTCTTAAAAAAAAAAATTACAAAAAAAAAACTTACTTGTAGTGTTGTTAGAAGAAACCCCTAGTTCTATCAGTAGCTAAATATACTTGTAGTATTCATTCGTAGGGCTCTATCCTGAAGCTGTCTATGGTTAAAGGAAGAGAAGGGGGAGAGGAGAGTGCGTATTCCTTGAGCCCCAAACTGTTGCAATTCAGATAAATATTTTATTATTACCATAGCTAGATTAGCGTCCACTTTGCATAATGAGTCTCCTGACTCTCACGAGATTTTACTCAAAAGTGAAAGGGTAATTCATCACACTCTCCTGTTAACTTTGAGGTTTCTATATTTATAGAGGAAATCACGAGATTTTTTATAGTGTATTCTGATTCCAATATTGGTACTGTAACTCTTACTCCTTCACGTTAAAAAACAGGTGCCATTAATTACTCCAATATATGAGTGTTATGAATTACTCTGGTCGACTCTACTAAATTAGATTATTTGGATATTCTGTATTTGGAAATCAATGATAAGATTTAAATTACTAAGCTGACATGAATAAGAGCACTTGGTGTTTGTTTTAAATAATTTACATCCTGACAAAGAATTCTTTCTTTTCAGTGTCTCCACACTGTAAGGACCACCATTCTTGGTTAATATTTAAATATTGTTTTATTACATTTGTTGTTCAAACCTTTATAATCAACCCAGTTTTCACTAATGTTTTTTTTAGAACTATGAAATTGTTCGTCTGAAATTAGAATAATATTCGTATTATTGGAACAGTCGATAGTATGAATGGAGAGCTTTAAAAGTTATCCACTATTCAGTGTTTGATAGCTTCAGTGAACGGTTAAAATATTTAGGTAGCTCTGAAATGCTCTAGTGCTAATAGAGATTTTGTGTTCCAGATCTTTTCACTTGTAGTGCGTTTAACTGATACACGAGGAAATATTCCTAATGGTGTAATTATTGCAATCACTAAATTGAATACAACCTTTTTTTGAAACTAGTTACCGCTGTTGAAACGGGTTGCCGCTATTTGAACTGATTGCCCCAAATTGAAATTAAGTCGTTGCTGTTTAAAGCTAGTTTGTGGTTACCAGAACTAGGTATTACTCTATTTTTCTATCAGGTGAGTACCTTGCCTTCCTAAACTGTTATTAGGCAGTTAACATACATATGTTCAGATTTATAAACATTTAGCTAGCTATATATAGATATATATCGCTAGAGATGTGACGCGTAAATCCTTGTATTAATTGGAGCCATGCTTTTCCTTCCAGGTGTCCGGCTCCCAGGAGGTGCTTTCACACTTCCATACCACTGAACCTAGGGTAACTGAGTCATATTCCGGCTGATATTTGCCTCCGCTTACTGGAATCAGCTAGGAGCCTCCTATAACTGCTTTCCAGCAATATTTAGGTTACCCTGGACCTCTCTACTTATTTATTATTGGGGAGTTTCTACTAATACCAACTAATTGCTGGAGTTAGAGTGGAAGGCCTAATCTTTATTATTGAAGAGATGAGTATCAGGGTGTATAGCTAGCTTTTCTTGTCTATTGGAGTGAAGAGTTCATATCCATACTCGGTAATCTGTATTATGATTTAAAAGTTGTTTGAATAATTATTTAATTTGTTGAATTTCTTTTTATTATCCTTGGAGTCTGTGTTTGAGGGGTAATGATAGTGCGGAGAACTTTACACACACACCCCAGTCTCTCTGTCTCCACACACCCTGTTAATAGCTCATGGCCAAAACTTTTCCAAATCAAAGAGACCAAGATGTCTCTCTCCCTTAAAAATGCTCTTTCTAGAGAAAACTTTCTAACCAGAATGGAATTGAGCAACCTGTTGGATTTCCTGTACCAACAGATAATTGTTTATACTTAGTAAGCTCTATTGATTTAATATTTCACTTCATGCTTTAGTTATATCAAACTAGATAAATCTTTACTCATATGAATATTGATAATACAAAGAGTTTTCCTTTCATCAAAAGTTATAATAAACCAGATCATTATTCTAATTGTTATCTATGCATTTTCATATTTAGTTATCCTACTCCAAGTAATTATGAAGAGGTCACATCTGCCTTGCTGTCCAAATATCCTTACCTTTTGGATGGATGTAATTTTGGTGATGCGAGTGATGTTTTTAAAAATAAATTTCCCAGGAATAATGACTTTTTAGTTTCCTTAATCTTCTCATAGCTATTATAATTTTTCTCGCTATTTAAGGAACAATGGCGTGTGCGACTCTCAGCAAAAGCCAGGAATTCATGGCAACGTCATGACAAGAATGTCAAGGTAGTGGCCGAAAAGATGAAAAAAGAATAAGTAATCGGGAATGGTAGTAGATGGTGCTGAAAAAAACAACGAAAAAAAAAAAACGCGCGCTTTTGGTTCCCCACACTATTTACCAAGCAAACCAGATACAGAGGACGAAGACTCTGTTCTTCGTCACAAATCTTTCCTTAAAACAGAAATGAAAAGTCCTCCATTGAGAGTTGAAAGATCGAAATCTCCATGAGGATCACTTTTTATAATAGGAGACATCTTCTTATCGAAAAAGGGTGTTTTCTTATTAGTCTTAAGGAGATGTATCCAGTTCTCTTTGATGCAGTGCAGGTAGCTATGCTAATTACTTGCCATAAGAACTGTTTCTGTTATATTTTAATTTCTTTCCAATTTGGAAGAAGCTACATAAAAATAAATTTCTCTTCTCTACTCTTCAGATCATGTACGAGTTCATTCGGATAACAGAAGTGGATATACAAACTTCACTTCGTGTCCGTCTGACTGAATATGCTGATGCTCTCCTGAAAGTTTCTGGTCTGGTGTACGAAGAAATAGAAGATTTTGATGATATCACAGGTCAGTCAGTAGATAACTTAATATTGTTGGGGGAAAAAATATTGAATTACATTTGTTAAACTAAATATATCTATCTAGCTATTAGAATTATGCAGCTTTTTGATCAAATATGTTATTTACAGAGATAAAAGTCTGTTTGGCAATCAAGCAGATCCCCAAATTGCTTGAGGATTATGTGGACTTCAACAAAAAAGTCTGAGGTATGTTATTTGTAATTTATGTAAGCAAAGTAGGTATATACTATTTGTTTCCAATTGTCAATTTTTATGGTGTTTGCAAACACATTTCAAATTTTATATATTAATAGCTACCTATTTTAATTTATCCTCCTGAATATTGCATATATTGATTAGTCAAAATATTAGGGATGGAACGATACCTAGACTTTCACCGATACAGATACCAAGATTTTCACCAATACTTTGATTATTTAAATGAGATTGATAATTTTAAAAATTAGGTTTGCCTATCTATTTGAAATCATTGTTACATTAATCAAAATTAAAATTTTCATTGTATTAGATAATAAATTATATTATACACTTTTATAAAAATACCATTGGTATCAGCAAAGTATCGGCACTTTTTTTGCCTATACTACCGCTACCGAATAGCTAGCGATACCAGAAAAAATGCTGATGCTGAGTACCGATACTTCATCCCATCCCTATAAAATATGTATAGTTAGAGAAAGATAAGTAATTTTTAGATATTTACAGGATTGGAAGAAGTTAAATACATCAGATTTGGAAATGTCTATCCATTTCTTGTTTGTTAAATATTAATTAAAAGTTTTATTGTTAATAAATATAATTTCTAATTATTCAAATCTTGATTATTTCTATCAATTTCTCTCTTCATTACTAATGCATGATCTTTTTATATATTATTTGTTTTGCCATTTTGTATTATCATAAACTGTTTATTTTTCAGATTACTTCTCCTATGCTCTTCTTTGGGGGAGATGCGAGTAACCCGAATTCTGAGGGTTCTCTGTATGCCGAGGGGATACTGATATGCAAGTTTGACAGGTTAATTACGGGACTCTCTGTTTGGCTTGCATCATACTATGTGTTTGACTGCTGCTACCCACCATCATGTTGCAAAACTCTCCGGTTTTTGCAGAGAGAAATTCTAGGCATAAAAGATAAAAGCAAAGTGTCTCTAGTCAGCAGCAATTTAATTCAGGAATTAAATATAGTAAAAGAGCAGATTGCAAGTCTTGTTGATGTATAATATAGTTTCAGTCAGTAGAAATAGGTCCCAGAGTTTAGTTTATTTAATAGAAGTGACTATATTCTCGAATTTCCTTTTCTCCGTCCATGAGCATTGCTACCGACGGTGATGAGTGAATTTCCTCATGGAGTCTCTCTTCTTTCGGACTGCTTCCTCGAGTCATTTGTATTTTCTTTTGATGACAACGATTTGGCCTTTGGTTTCAAAGTTGATGTTAAATCCCTACTAACTAATTATTTGACTAATAATTATTAATTCAGTATGTATAGTTCAACATTTATTTTGAAACCAAAGGCTAGATGAAATTAAATGCAAAGGTCAGGAAAAAGCAGTCAGAAAGAAGAATAGCTCTATGAACAAAGTCACCTACCACCAGTCAGTAACAATGCTCATGGATGGAGAAAAGCAAGCTTCCATACAATAACAGTTAGTTACTATACTGTGATAATAGTCATCAGTATTTGTTTCTTTGTAGCTAATATAAGGATTTATTTACTTTTTCTTGTCAATAATAGTTAGTTACTATACTGTGATAATGGTCATCACTATTTGTTTCTTTGTAGTTAATGTAAGGATTTATTTAATTATTCTTTTCAATAATAGTTAGCTACTATATATTGTGATAATAGTCATCAACATTTATTTTCTTTATAATTTAAGATTTTTTCATTTCGTTCCACGGCAATAATAGTTTCTTTGTAACAATTGTAAGATATCCATTACTTAAATTATATGTGGTTCTTATAATATTCACCATTTTATTATCCTCCGATTTTTATACTGTTTGGTGAAAACTTATTAGTGATCTCCGTAGAATTATTTCAATTTTCAGCTAAGTGCATCGACTGGATGCACTATGTGCATCGAAAGTCAATCTTGATGCACTTTAGTGTCTCGCTTTGGAGACATACGGTTGATGCACCCAAGTGCATCGACTGGATGCACTTATTTCTCTGAGTGTTCAATGCTAGATCTAAACATATAGATATTAGGTATCATTTCATCTGAGATGAAATTAGAAACTGTACTGTAAAACTAGCATATAATTCCTTCGTGTGAAAATGTTACTGATTTGTTTTCTAAACCTCAAAGTAGATTTAAGATCAAATATTTTGAATGTTTTTTTTGGACAAATTTAATATTAAGTAGGCTTTCATTGGTGGTAAGTAAATTGGTTGTAAAATGTAATTAAAGTTTGAGAGTGGATGTTGAGTGTAAACTATAATTACTATTTCTATATAATAAAATGCTAGAGTTATATGTTCCTTACTAGGTGACTCAATATAAAATATTTCCTTGTGTCTCTCGTTGTTAGATCTGTGCTCTATATTTTTCAATGAATTAGTCCTGTATCCATCTCCATATCGCCCACTCTGCTTATATTTACAAACCATGAGTTCAACAAGTATTAAAATAGTTGCACTTGACAATTTAATTAAGACCGTCTGAGGAAATCTCAGAATTATTTATATTACAATAAGACCGTGAGATATTAATAGGTACTCGATTTACGATCTGCCTTTTTTTCAGTAATTTCATTGCTATCTCAATATTGTAAACAACTATATCAAGTTTAGCAACAATGAGTGATAAATTTTATCTATGTATGGATAAGAGTACATACCCTATAAACAACGGTCTGTCGAATAGACAGAACAATCCATCGATTCGATATCCCAGCAATCGAAAAGAAATCGAATGGATATACGTGGTTTATATGGATAATAGATACATTAATTTGAACAATTTCTCACTCTTTTGAATATTAAATGGCTCCATGTATTGTCAGAAAATATTGTTGTGATGCCAATTTCACCATTCAACTAAGTTACTTCAAATCAAATTGTGATCATAATATTATCTCCCTTCCCATATGAATGCTACCCATATATGTAAATGTTTTGTAAATGAAATCAAATATTTGAGGTCATCGAATAAAAAATCATATTTCAATGTGTATTTAATTGGGCTACTGTACTTGAAGAACAAAATTATTTAGATGAAGACACAAGTCAAATATGGTCAGAATAATCTCAGTAATCCAGTTACAAAATTAATGAAGTAGATAAATCTTTTACTCGTAGAGAATTAGATTCAAGGAAACGAAATTAATGATGAGTAAAGGTTAATTATATGTTAAAATGTTTATTTAACCATCCTCCATTATGCTATTTAAATTTAGAACTAGTTTATGCAATGAGTGAATAGATTTCATTGATATATTTCTTATTATTTAATATAATGGTAAATATCAGTGTGCAACTCTGATATTAGTAAACATTCTCTTCAGAGTAACTCAATGTACACTGTTTTGAGTTGAAAGTTAAATATAGCTCACTATTTAACACTAATTAACACTACTTAATTAGTAAAAATTCTTATTTAGTTCCATAATATATATTAGCTACTATAAAATTGATGATATCATTATCATGTACAATAATACTCCTTGAAGAAAGGGAATAGATATAACAATATAATATGTGCAATGTGCATATGCATTGAGGAGACCGTACTTGGAAAAAATTCTTAATTTTATCTTATTTTTTAAATAGCTACCTAATACCCTTCTAGTTATTTGTGTGAAATATCAGATGTCTAGTGTCACTTTCTGGGGAGAGAGAGAAAGGGAGGGGGGCGAGGAGAGGATTGGGGCGACGCTTTACACTCTACACACTTATCTCGCCTTTTCTGGTAAAGTTCATACTATTCTGATCACACACAAAAGCTTTTGGCTACCCTATATTTCACTATAATTTCAGTTATACCCCATATCTTATACGGGAGGGATACTACGTGTCAGCGTAGCTACCAAACACAGAAATTTTGAACGCAAATTTCTGGCACTTTTGAAAAGTTACAAATTTTGGCATTCAAGAGCCTAAGGCTTTTACAATTTTGAAGCTACAACATTGGTGTTTTTTGCTTTCGATTATCCAAGAAATTTTCTACAACGCTGCAGAGCGCTGTTTTCGATTTTCGAATTATTTTTCGAAATATTAATTTTTTTCACGAAAAAAATAATAAAAACCAATTTGAAAATTTAAAAACCGGTCTTCAGTGTTGTGGTGAGTTCCGAGGAAAATCGAATGCAAAATTTCCCAATGCCGTAGCTTCAAAATTGTAGAGGGCTTAGGTTTTTTTGGAAATGGTTCGAAATTCGAATAACTCGTTTTCTATTGGTCTAATCGAAAAAATGCTATGAACAAAAACGATAGATAATTCAATTTTATAATAGGGTACTACGTTTCAGAACCGTAGCTTCATCAACAAAAATATTTTCAAAAACCAGGTACGGTCCCCTTAACGTATTTCAAAAATCAAACGAGAATGTCACACTTAATGTAAAATACATTTATGAAAAAGGTCTTCATTGAATAAATTTGGAAAATTATATTATAATCAAACTATTAAATCGATAGAGTGAATTTCAGGATAAAACATTGACTAATACAAATTAATACCAGACAGTGTAGACACCATTGCCATATTCTGTTATTCACAGTTTATATACCACGTGATGTATTTCTGTGCTGTGGTCTCTGTTTTGCCGATCATTGTTCCACTTAGTAACGGTGAAATTTGCTTGATGTAGCAGGAAGGATTATTTCCATCTAAAATAAAGTTATCCGTTAATTAGTGCTAATAGACAACAATATATGCATTAAGGTGGGCCAAAAAAAGAGGGGTTTCGAGTAAATTTCAGAATCTTCATATGGAATAGTTATAATAAGTTGATACGTTATAAAAAGAACATTGCATGCCAATTTCCAGGCCATTTCTGGATATTATTGAGTTGCCCCAAAACAATTGAAATTTTGTACAAAATGATATTTTCCCATCAATTTTGAAATTTTCGATTTTATTTTTTTCAGTGGAATAGGTAAAATTAGTGGGCACGTTATGAAAATCACTACTTGCAAAATTGCACATTAACATTTGATACTTTTGAGCAGCCCTGATCATTTTTTTGTAAAATATATTAATCATTATTACAATATTTCTCTTAAAATTTGGCTTCTAGAGCAATCATGCTGTTATTGTGATAAAATAAAATTGATTTAACTCTCAAAAGGACTTTGTGAATGGTATTGATTTCATTTTATAAAAGCGTTTATCAATATTTTCGTATTGCAAAAGTTTGAAATTTACTCGGATTTCAGCAATTGGATAATAACCCATGCAATTCGCTTTGTCAACTTTTTTGAGTCACCAAGTGTCCCAAATATTTAAATGTTGGTTTGTCAATCAATAATTAAAGTTTTTGCTCAATTTCTCGCATAAGAATTTCCTTATTATGTTCTTCATTGAGCACCAGACCACCATAAGTGTGGAGCACTACACTGACTACAGTCTCCACGGTGCCTAAATTCGAACAATTTAGAGGGGTGTGGGCAACTGTAAACATTGTCGTACCTGTCTGATTTTCCAGCACAAACACCAAAATAAGCCCTTCTCAAGCTAATTTCCTATTCTAATTGATAATAAATCAGAGATTATGAGTTTTTTGTCAAAATGTAGAAAAAATCATCAGAAATGTTACTTTTCTGATATTTGAATCACTTGGGGGCAACTGTTAATCATGTCAGAATCCACTCAAATTTCAGTACACGTACCTTTACTTGTTATGTTAATTTTATATCACTATTCCATAAGTGATATCCAAAACGTTATGCATGTATAATATTCATGCATAATAAATATATATAGTACTTATTTATAGTAAGTAATATTTGTACTTCACAAAAATAAGCCTACTATTTAATCTTCATGTATACACTCTTTATTCATTAGCCTAAATATTTTCATTGAAGGTATAATAACGGTATATTATGAAGCTGATGAAAAAGCTTATAATGCACATTTTCTTGAATTAAAAATATAATCTAAGCATCTACAGACTACATTGAATATTGTAAAAGTAAAAGTTTTCTATAGATCCAAAAATATGATTTTTTATCGGAAATGGTTACTTGATATCTTGGATTCTCATCGACTTAATCAGATATATGTTGAACAGCACCAAAAACGAACTTATGGAAACTACAAAGAGATGGCTACCGATTAAATCCAAGGAAATACATACGAAATTGACATGGAAAGTAACTCAATTCTTCGTTATGCAATGAAAATGGTAGAAAAGCAAGTACTGTAAAAAACGAGTTCGACAATCAAAAACATACTTGATTGATGAAAACGAATTTGTTGTAGGTGATATGAAATTCTTCACGTTCAGATGACAATTAAATAATTTGAAATATATTTTCAAATGTTTTGAACGTTAGACTAAGGAATAGACCTCAATATTTATATCCTTTTTGCATAAATTTGAAATATGTTAACACACACCTCTAAAAATGCAAGATATAGTTTTGCAGTCCTCTGTTTCTTCACATAGTTGAAAAGCAGTCATGTAGTTATCCGAGAAAGAAGAATCCAGGTCATCGTTTGGCAAATCCATATCCTCCAGTTCCTTGAAATAGCAGTCTAAAGAGAAATTAATAACTATATAATATTTAAATTGAAAGTGACTAAAACTTTTATAAAAAAAACATTGAAATTTAAAATACAATAAATATTAGTAATATCTTTTCTTTTATAAAATTAACTAACAGAGTAAAAAGATTGGTATTATAATATTCACTTTAATATTTTCTTTTTTATTTACATATATTATTATACTAATTAGCAACCGACAATAGGAGCAGGTTCGAGGCAGCGGTCAAGCCGATCAGAGTAGCCTGGCAGTCAGGGAGTAGTGAGAGCGCAACGTGGGTGCCAAACTGACCGCTTTGGGGACTAATTCCACTCCGTCCTAACTGCACAGAACTACCCTGAGCAATTAAATCTGCCTATGCGCTCTGTATAACTGCTGATGAGCGGCCCTTAGACAAAAATGTTATAATAGTAATATAATATTACAGTCGTGGCTACGTGTCACGCATCCGAAGTTAAGCAGCACGCGTAGGCAGATAAGAGCAGCTGCTCAGACTGCGCAGTTAGTACGTAGAAGAATTAGCCCCAAAAGCAGCCAGTTAGGCTCCTATTTTCAATTGGGAAATATCTATTTTGTTATATTCCTATTATTAAAAAAAAATGAGTAGCTGAAACAGTTTACATTCGATTTATTTACCTGAATGTGGGTTTGCTTAGATAGATGGAACTCATAAAAGAGCTTGAGTTAAAAACTTACTACTTTATTGTATATGATTTTTTTCTCAATAAAGAATTTTAATTTGATTGCAAGAAGTTCACCGACCTCAATTCACCGCCAGAAAGTTCAACGCACTTAATTCACCGCATGGTAGGTTCACCGCAAATCAATTCACCGCGTGGTAAATAAACCACCTTGCAAATTTGATTTGCCTTTCAATGAGAGCCAAGAAATTGTTCGAAAACTGTATGCATTTATTATAATTGGTATAGATTATAGAACGTATTCAAATACTGTATACATTATAGGTACGTCTAAAACATTCCACATATATTCAATTTATTAGTATCAGTGGTAATAAAATTACTAATACGATTTGTCATTCTTCTAAATTTGAAAAAAAAATCATTCAGTGCTCTTAATTGCAACAGAAAGTTTCGGGAAACGGACTATTCCCCGCTGGACTATTCCCCGCTGGACTTTTCCCCGCCGGACTTTTCCTCGCCAGACTATTCCCCGCTGGACTTTTCCCCGCTGGAATTTTCCCCGCCTATTTTTTATAATTTAAACCTTGGGAGACAAATTAATATTAAGATTTTTTTTTTTTTCTTAAATCGTTTTAGACCAATAAATCTAATGCCGTGAAATTGTAAATCAAAGTCTGCCGTCGCATCTAGCCAATTTAAAAAAAAATTAAACATTGTTGCATGGAAATTGGTCACTCACGAACTGCTTGAACCGAACCTGTTATGTAGTTACTCTTTCGATAATTAGTTTTCATTGGAGATTTTTTCGAAAAAATGTAGGGTCGGGAGGGGCGAATCTTGCGCACTAAAAACTTTTGGGTTTTGCAACTTAGTTTTCGCAGATAGACGAATAATATTTGACATGAAAAACCGCAATAAGGCCTTTTATACACCATCCAAAGGACAAAAAAATTAGCATTTGTATAATCTGAGTTATTGACGAAAGTAGTGCGCAATTGAAATTGTCCTTGATGGGGCGATTCTTGCGCGCGAGAGGGGCGAATATCTGCGCACCCTTTAATTCCTTTCCATAGTGAAAAATAGCACTATTGAGTGTCTAGATACTTACTATAAAAATAATTCCAATGTGTTTAAAAGCATAAACAATCATATGATTCAAATTCAAAACTTGAGACAAACTTTTTCGACCTGTTTACGTCAAGTTTGTAGAATGTATGTGTGAAGTCATGAATGTTGCTTCCTATTCAGGATTAATTTATGCTTGTAATATTAGTTTATCTGAAGTATGACACAATTATATTTACTTATTATGTAACTATAAATATAATAAATAACTAGATGACGGGCACTCATAGAGCGCATAATTTTGCCACCGCTTACAAATGACCTTGACCTTAAACCTGTTCACTCCCAAAATATAAACAAATGATTCCTGAATATTGAAGCATCGTCCCGCCCAGTTTCAGACAATTTGGTTGAATTCTTTTGTGTTATAAATGACCTTGACCTTTATTTTTACCTGATTGCTCACAAAATCTAATAAATTGGTTCCTGCATGGATAATTACCAACCGTCGACCAAATTTCAGTTACTTTGATTGAATACATTTTGCGTTATAATTCAACTTGACCTTTAACCTGACCGCTTCCAAAAACTAACCAAACCGTTCCTAGATATTGACCAATAGTTCCATCAAATTTCAGACAAATTGATTGAAAACTTTTTGAATTATTGAGTTATAAATGACCTTGAGCTTTGACCGGATAACTCCCAAAATTTTACCAGATGGTTCCTGGAGATTAGTCAATCGATCGTCTTACCAAATTCAAACTAATTTGATCGAAGACTTTTTGAGTTATGTGAGCAACAAGATGACAAACAAAAATATGTCACCCAAAAGATAACCTTACGCAATCTATGAAAGTAATAATTCTTTTTAGATGTCAAATATAGCATATATAACCAATTTAGCATACATATCTAAAACGTTATTCAAAATACTATTACAGTAGATATTTTCACTTTATGTCTCTCAAATTACGATCATAAGAATATAGAAGCAAATGGGTTTTTCGTACATCTATTAGGTTACGTGGAATATTCACTTGCCATTGTAAATTCGGGAAAATACCCAAGCCAAGAGAGGGTCCATATGTACCAAATCCCCTAGACCTAAAGGTTAGTCGTTGAACTCTTCCAGTCTTTCAATTCTTTCAAGAAAGATAAAAATGTATCAGAATTTGAGAGTATAATGATACTATGAAGGTAGTAAAATTTCATCCAGAGTTGTGTCCCTAGTCTTGTAGTAGGTAGAACATTCCACAACAATATTATGAGGTAATGTTTCTGGGCGAAGACCAGATCGTCAGCAAGTATTATTGTTTTACTGTTTTGGGACCAAATGTTCCCAGGAGAGAAGAAGAAGTTTCAATCGGGTTATTAACAATAGCTTTTGACATTCTCTTTCAAAGAGGAAGAGTTCTTTGGTCTGTCTACAAGAAGGTAGGTTGACCCACCTAATTCCTTTGGTGTTTTTCAAAGACTAACGGTTCAGGTTCTGCGCCAGCAGATCTCTGCTACGTCCTTTTCTATGAAATCATCAGTTTCGTTGTCAATAGTACCAACGTAGTATGGCGCTGAAGACGCCAAATTTCTTTGCGACAGAATCTTGGCAATTGTGTAGTAAAGCAAACACAGCAATTGTGTATGCATTACTATCATCACGAACCTATATGATTGTAAGTAAGTGACAGTCAAGCTAGTTACCGATTTGCTCTCGTGAGCTACACACCTATTCTCCTGTTCGTAGTTATTTGAGACCTTAACTTGCGAGCGTTTTAGAGGAGATATTATTTGTAATAACATGTGCTTGACCAATGAATATAATCTCTTTAAGTGTTAATTACTTTACCATTATTACCCTTAAATACAGTTAAGCTTGGACCAGAGGCCTGAGGTCGGAACCATAGTGGCAAGTTGGTTCTAGGGCATGGTACCATGAGTATTTAGTAGAAAGAGATTTATAAAGAGAAAGGAATCTGAAAATACCACAAAGTAAGATCCTAATCACTTAAGAGCCCATACACTGAGACGTTATAGTGAAGTAAACTAAGTACGTCACATTGGTGGCC
The DNA here is from genome assembly GCA_947561585.1 of Caprella mutica. Taxonomy (NCBI): domain Eukaryota; kingdom Metazoa; phylum Arthropoda; class Malacostraca; order Amphipoda; family Caprellidae; genus Caprella; species Caprella mutica. The sequence goes on from CANNZV010002252.1 coordinate 222,810, forward strand.
ACGTATGGTGCGTGATTAAGTAATTCGAATTTAATGTGCGGAAATTCAATTACTGAAGTAAAAGATTGAAAGCTTTGTAATTTACCAAAAACTAAGTTAACCATCTGATTGGAGAGTATTTGATTACAGCAAGACCGGGTTTTGCGACCCTATATGAAGGTGCGATCCAATTAAGGTGTTCAGTTTTTGTGATAAAGTATAAAGATAATTCAACTCAAGGTCAAGCAAAAGGCATCTCGAAAATTATCGGAAGGATAAGGAGAGTACAGATGGCCTAATTTGAAATCTGAATGAGCAAAGACAATCAACAAGACTGACCAGTCTGAAAAAAAAAAAAAATTCTGGAAATTCTGGAAAATTCTGGAAAATTCTGGAAGAAACTGGAAAAACACGGAGGGAGGAAGCGACAGTAATGGGTTAAGCGTTGCACGTTGACGAATGGTGATGGAAAACATTCGATTATAAACAACATGCAAAAAAGCCGTAAATCAACCAGAAATTGAGAGTCTAATTTGTTTAAATACTACATCTGAAAAGTATTTATTCAAACTGTAACATTCAGTGATCATTCAACATTCAGTGATCATTCAACATTCAGTGATCATTCAACATTCAGTGATCATTCAACATTCAGTGATCATTCAACATTCAGTGATCATTCAATATTCAGTGAAGTTTTAACATTCAGTGATCATTCAACATTCAGTGATCATTCAATATTCAGTGAAGTTTTAACATTCAGTGAACATTCAGTTAACATACAGTGCATAAAATACAGTGCACAGCGCTCAGTGAACAATCAGTTAACATCATAACAGTTAACATCAGAGCAAAAATCAACGACAAAACCTGATAAGCGGGACCCACTGTACATGGAACCGAGAGTTGAGTATAACATATCACTATATGTCATCTTATCATTCAGTCTCATTTCTGAAGCGATCGGATTAAGATCTACTGTGTTAGGCCTTAGTCAGTGGTGAAATAAGCTGTCCTGTTTAGTCTAGAATTGTGTTGATGAATAAGCAGAAGGTAATTAATCATTACTGCAGCAATTATAATTATAAGATGTATGAGTGCATGCATTTCTTTTAGCTTTGCTGTGTGTCGTTATTAATTGAAAGATAGTATAAATATTTTTATATTTATTGATTTAACAAATATTGCTCTATATTAAATTATATTTCATTTATTATTTATTATTTGAATGATTATTTTTTAATGGTTGATGGATTAATTTTTTTAATTGGATAGTCTATTATTTTTTCTTCTTCTTTTTTCATAATAAGTGATTACACGTGCATTACACTTGATTAAGTACACAATAACACTTCATTAGGATAGGAAACACATGCCAACCTCAGAAGACGAAGCGATTAACGCTGAGGCTGTAGAACTTAGATCTGGAAGACGAACTAAACCCAGAGTACAGAAAACTAAACAACCCAAAACACCCAAATCACCCCCCAAGTCACCCCCCAAGTCACCCCCCAAGTCACCACCCAAAACATCCCCCAAAACATCCCCCCAAAAAACCCCCCAAAAAAAACCCAAAATGTCGGTCGAATTAACACAAGCTCAACTCCAGGAGATAATTAAAAGTCGGAGTACGACGATCATAAATTCGGATTCATTGCCAATATTCAGGGGAAGAAGAAGGCCAGAGGATCCAGCTTTCGAGGAGAAGAACACGTTTCGTCAGCATCTAAGCCTATTAAATAATCATATATCCAGCTTAGGGGATAAAGATGATGCAGAAAAGAAGAAAATCCTTTTCAGGAGCGCTGATTGCAAGCTAGGAGATTTTCAAATTACTGTTAATAACGTTGTTAACGGTAAAACATTTAAGGATAGCACATACCAAGAAATATGCACGGTACTAGAAGACATATATGTGCAGAAAGACAGCAAGGATATCTACAGTGTATGTCATGAATTATACACAAATAAATTGAAGGACGAGACTACAGCTGCCAGTGACATCTTAAGTACATTAGAAAAGATAGGAGAAGTCACGGATTTTATTTTAAATGACGACACAATGAACGCCCAATTTCCAGTAAGGACAGCAACTGAAAGTGATGAATCATTCACACGCAAATTAAAAAATCACGCAAAAGATCTCATGAATACATCAATGTATTTAACAATATTGGGTCCACAGATCAACCCCAGTATCATCAAAGGAGTCGTAGAAGGACCTTTTAAGACAACAGCTAATTTACTGTCTGCTACAACGAAGAAAATAAGATCTTTGCCACATGATAAAAAAATTCTAATACCAAAGAAGAATTTCAATGACACAGAAACTTTTCTGATAGAAAAACCCGAGGGTGAGAATCAAGGCAAGTTCCACGAGGATATGCTAGAAGATACAGAAGCATATTACACATATGACAGAGGAACAGCAGGTAGGTATGCGCGCAGAAGTAGGTACAAACACAATCCCTCAGGCAGAGCATACACTAACATCCCCCACCCTACCCCTACCCCTCACAGCAGTAGCGGTACAATTAAGTGCTACAGGTGCAACAAATTAGGACATATAGGTAGAGAATGTCGGGCTCAACAGGCCAAGGATTTTCGCAAAAACATGTAAATACAAACAGAAGTAAAAAACAAAATAGGTCTCACGGGAAAACGGTCGGTAGCTCCGTGTACGAAAGTGAATTGAACATGAATAAATTAGATCCAGTGCACGTTAAATTCAATAGCAAAGGTAAATCGTCACTCAACACAAGTTGTGAATGTAAAAATAAGTTCGATTTATTAAAAGAAGAAGAGTTAAGCGTTGAGGATAAAAAAACGAGCGAAACATATATAACAGTCCAATTAGTAAAAAATAAAGATGAATTAAGCGGATTGATGGACTGTCATTATACGATAAAAGGGACTTCTAAGCCAACGATAATTTTACATAGTAAAGAATTCGATTGGGAAGCTTTAATAGATTCAGGGAGCGAGAGAACGATTTTAAACAGTCGTAATTTTAATTACAAGGCGAGTCACGAGGACATAATAAAATCAAACGTAACTATTAAAGGCATAAACGGACGTTCCGAAGTAAAAGGTGAAGTAAAATTTGAACTAATGTCGAAATCCCACAAGCAAACGGTAAACGCTTTACTAATCAACAACAACAGCTTACCATATGATGTAATATTAGGAAGGGACGTGTTAACGAACGCGCAAATTGATTTTGATAAGAAAATATTAAAATTAGGTGAAGAAAAAATTCCGTTTATGGAAAAACGTAGAATAGCTACTAAAGAACTATTAAGCACAGATTGCTTAATATCTGAGCTGGTCCTTACTTCAAATAGGTCAAAACGAAGAACGTTGATAAGACAAATAAACGAACGAACAAACAGCCGTAGTAGTATTGCGAAAGTAAGGGTTAAACCTCAACAAAAAGGGCAAACGAAGGTTATGAAATCCGAGGTAAACACGAAGACAAGGAATAAAAAACGCGAGAAGAACGGAAATGTTCATATAAATAGCCAAGTCGTTGAGGCAAACAGCGTACAAATATTGTATGGGTTTGTCAAAAACAACGAAGCAGGAAGTTATATAATAGCTAAAAGAAGTTTCAATAGCGGTTTAGTGATAGCCGAAACACTAATAAAAATCGAAGACACAAAAAAAGAGGGAGATCAAGTGTCAATATGCCCAGTTTTCGTAATGAATCCGACGGATAGTGATATCATATTACGGGACAATATGATAGTTGGTAAACTCCAGACGTACGAAGAGCAAGTCGAAGTAAATATAGCGACTATATCGGAGTGTTTAAATAATAGGACTCATAAATCTAGGTTAGGAAACGTGTTGAGTGACGAAAAACCAAAGCCATTTGAACGAAACGTTACCCCTGAACTAATTTATGAAAAGTCAAAGGTACATGCAGTTGGAATTAATGGAGAGCCATTAGTTACAACGCATGGCAACCGAGATATGAAGTGTAAAATATCACGTGACGGAAGCGCTGATAGAAGCCGTGGCAGCACATTAAGTGCTGATGTAGAAAACAATTCTCAGACAGTGCCATCAGCACCGAGAAGGTTAGTTAATGCTGACATATCATGTGGAATGTCAGAGTATGAAGACAAAATGACGCAGTTACTAAATGACTTTAGAGACGTAATCACGATTAAGGACGAAAAAATCGGGACTACTAGTATATGTAAACACACAATAATATTGAAAGATCCTAATATAGTGATAAACAAAATGCCGTACCGCATACCACATAAATTTCAAGAACAACTTGAAGAAGTCAACAGGTCAATGTTAAAAGAAGGTACTATAGAACCTTCAATGTCCGAGTACAACTTTCCCGTTATCGTGGTTCATAAAAAGAATGGGGAAATACGACCCGTAATAGATTTCAGATCATTAAATAAGTGTGTCCATATACAAGGATTTCCGTTACCTAGGGTTGACGATATGCTTGGATCTTTAGGTGGATCAAAGATATTTTCTAGTTTAGATCTGAGGAGTGCATTTCACCAGGTGGAACTCTCCGAGGAGTCTAAAAAGCTTACAGCATTTGCGGTAAATGGAAAAAAGTACCATTTCCGCAAATTACCCTTCGGGTATGTCAATAGTCCAAAAGTATTTCAAGCAATAATGACAAAAGCGTTAAGTAATGTATTAGGGAAACTCTGTTTCGTATTTATTGATGACATCCTAATTTTTAGTCGATCTTATGAACAACATTTAAATGATATTGGCCAAGTGCTAATGAATCTACGTGACGCTCATTTGAGATTAAAATTAGAGAAGTGTGAATTCTTTAAACACGAAATTAATTTTCTTGGACATCGAGTCACTACTGAGGGCATCCGATGTATCCAAAACGAAAAACTTAGAGAAGCATCTAGACCAACAGATGTAAAACAACTTCAGCGATTTTTAGGGCTTGCGAATTATTTTCGTAAGTTCGTACCTAAATTTAGTCAGAAAGCCGACCCATTATATAGACTATTAAGGAAGGACACTAAATTTGACTGGACTGACGAATGTGAGACAAGTTTCATTAATCTCAAAAATATTTTGACATCAGATACGGTTTTAGCACATCCAAATTATTCCAGACCATTTTATTTATTTACTGACAGCTCAAATATCGGAGTTGGCGCAGCATTGCTACAACCAGATTCGACCAAAAGCAAAACATTAAGACCCATAGCATATTTCAGTAAATCATTAAATTCTACTCAAAAAAGGTACTCCACGACTAAACTAGAGTTTCTTGCAATACATCTAGCTTTAAAGGAATTTCAATATCTATGTCTAGGATATCCTATTACCATTTTAACTGATCACAAACCTTTATGTGCATTTTTTGGTAATAAACTTCCTTTAGACACGGCATTAGCCAGGTGGGCAATAGAGGCGAGCACATATGATTGTACCATCAAATATTTTGAAGGTAAGAGAAATGTGGTAGCCGATACCCTTAGTAGATTAACTCCTCTAACGGAAGAAACAATAGATGATTGTGAACTTTTAACACCATCTAATGAAAGTTGTAATTCAATTGAAAATTATATAGCAACCACAAGATCGAGGGCTAAGCTAAACGTACCACAAATTATTAACGACAATGACAATGACTCAGAAACAGACTCAGAAAACGAACAAGAATCAGATACATCTAAATTGTATAAAATCAACAAAGAAAAACCATTTCTAAACTACATACCTAAACAGGAAGACATAACATGGACTTTAAACAGACTAAAGACTGCACAGTCAAACGACTTTGCTTGTAAGGAAATAATGGATATATTACAGAAAAAACAATTAGGAACATCTAGGAACATAGCTGAATTTTTCATATTAGACGGAATATTATATCGACATCGGAAAATAGATACTCGGGCAGCCAGTATTGTTAATTATGTTATACCAAATGAAATGATCAATTTAGTAATTAATTCAATACATTTTAACACCCATTGTGGTTTAGCTCATACGCTATTTCAATTTCGACTAAAATATTATCATTTTCAAGAAAGATCGGTCATAGAATCTTTTATTAAAAGATGTGACGTTTGCAAAATCCTTAAAGGAAGTCTAGATACACCAATTAAATTAATGTCTGCCCCAGTAGCTAACACACCATTTGAAACAGTTTCATTTGATTTTATTGGACCTTTTATAACAACTGACACGAACAACAAATATATTTTATCAATAACATGTATGTTGACAAGATATAACGAATTACACGCAGTAGCTGACAAATCAACTAACACAGTAATTGATTGTCTAAGTAAAACATTTAGTCGTTGTGGATATCCCAAAACGTTAATGTCGGATTGTGCGAAAGAATTCAAGTCTAACGCAATTAGAACTTTCAGTGAAATACATCAGATATACAAATGTGAGGTATTACCATACTCAGCATATTCCAATGGAATTTGTGAACGTAATAACCAGAAAATTAACAAATTATTAAGATTCTATGTAGCCACAGTAGATCACAATAATTGGGACATGTTTCTCGATATTGTCCAAAACACAATTAACAATCAGGTCAATATGACCTTGAAGGATTCTCCCGCATACGCTCTTTTTGGCCGGGACACATCTCCAAATATTCAAGCAGAAAATTTGGATAGCATTTACAATTTAGATACATCAGAATCAATAGTCAAAATCAAGGCTAGGCAAGCTCTATTTATTCAAGATCAGATAAGAGCTAACATAATTAATCAATCAAACAAACGCATAATTTACCACAATAAGACACGAAAAGACAAAATTATACAGATAGGTGATCGAGTATTAATTAGAAATCATCAAAAAACACATAAATTACAATTAAATTGGATAGGACCAGGTACAGTATTACAAGTGAAAAAAAAACAAAGCTATAATTAAATTAGGACATCAAACGATAACGAGCAATATAAATTATCTAACTAAGTTGGAAAATTTCACAACAAATTAATTAAATAATATCATTAACATCATTAAACAGGAAATCAAATTATGAGAAATTTGAATATAAACATTAAATAGGACGACCACAAAAGGAACACATAACACGAAGTAACATGAGTAACATGTTACATTTACACGAACACGTGACATATAACACAGTTACATGCAAAGAGTCAGAGAAATGTTTACATTTTTTTTTTGCTTACGCGAGACAAACAAACAGAGCATACAATTCATTGTGCAAACTACAATATTTCCTTTGCTCAGTAAGAGAATTATTGTATGTATTTAATTGTATGAATTTTAATTGTAATATTTGTATGTATTTAGTTTAAGTTGATGGGATGAATTATGAATTTTATTAATATAAAATTTCATATAATAATTTTAATAGGATTAATATTTTTTGTTGTATGCATGTTAATTTTAAATTTTTTGTTTAAATGTTGGGTAACGAATAAGATGAATTATATTCTGTAAAATTGTTTGAATGAAAATTTGAAAAAAAAAAATATATATATATATATTCAAATTTAGGATGAAATACTGAAATAATTTAAAATCAAAAATGATCAATTCAAAATGAGACTGAAATATGATAAAATACCTAAAATGAACAGGGGCCATGGTCTAACGGTATCGTTTCGATTTCAGTGACGAGAGGCAGAGAGGACCCAGCTACCCACCAGCCAACAGCTCCTCAGCCATAAAACAGCCAGTGACTGACTCTCAGCCACTCACAGCCGGTTGACACACAGAACTGTAATTCAAGGTCGTGAGAAGCAATCAGCTGGAGCGATGGGACAGTCTCAGAGCAACTATGACCTGAACTCAGTAGTGGAGCTGATCCAGAAATCAACATCAATGAACAAGGCTCATTTGGAGCAAACCATTAAAAACATGGGGTCTACAAAGTACGACCTAATACCAGACTTGTTCAGCGACATTTTAGTGTTAATTCTAACACTACTGGTTGTGATGATTCTCGTATGTGGGTATCATCAGTCAAAAAAGATTAAGTCAGAAGAGGATATGAAAATGTACGAAAATAGGAATTTGAGGTCTAAGATGGCGACTGAAGCTTTCAATCAGATTAAGCGAAACACCCCTTTAGATTAGAGGAACTAGGTGGAACAGTGAATGTTTTTAACGATCAGGCAGTTAATATACAGGCGACAACAGTTATAGTAATGCCTCAGGCAAAACGAAGGCCAAAAATCGAAATTACCAAAACTAAACCTAACAGCATTTAAGATTTTTTTTCCTCAAACTCAATTTGATCATTATTTTAATTTTTTTTAATTTTAAGTTGGGTAATTTTAAGTGAAAATTAATAATAATCGTTTTTTCAATTGAATTTAATTTTAAGTTTAATTTTTTTTTTCGGTGTTAATTTTAAGATTTAAATTTAAAGATCACAACTGTCTCAAAATTTGATAAAGATGATCAAAATTCATATAACTTCAATTACGAATAAAAATTCATTAAAAGATCATAAAATACGATATCATAACATATGATAAATTAAAATGAAAATTTTTTTTTTGATTATAAATTTTTTTTTAAAAAAGTAAATGCAGTAACAATTTGTGTAATGTATTGGAGTGATCAAAGGTCTCTGTTAATATTTAGACTAAAAATCTACATATTAGGAGGGAGGGGTGAGATCTCTAATAGATTAGGCAAGTTATTACGTTTATAAAATGAAAAAGTTATTACATTTTTGAACTGAGACATATTAGGTAGGAGTAATTTAGATTATTTTGAGAATAAATAAAAATATTGTTAAAGCAAAATTAAGATTGTATAGGTAAGATTAAAAATTTAAGAACATTTGGTGAATGCACATTAGTATTACATATTTCTAGAACGAATTAAAACTCAAATTTTTCAAGTTTCTAATAATTTATTTATTACCGGTTCGAGAAATTTCAAGAGATCCAATATACATGTTTCCACTAACAGCGTGAGCGTCTGAACATTGTTCAATATAGAGTAACAATGGGTAGACAAACCAGCTGGCAGTTTTGGAAAAATGTGAATTGTAACTTTGAAATTTTCGGAAGGGGGGAGCAATGTAGTAAAGCAAACACAGCAATTGTGTATGCATTACTATCATCACGAACCTATATGATTGTAAGTAAGTGACAGTCAAGCTAGTTACCGATTTGCTCTCGTGAGCTACACACCTATTCTCCTGTTCGTAGTTATTTGAGACCTTAACTTGCGAGCGTTTTAGAGGAGATATTATTTGTAATAACATGTGCTTGACCAATGAATATAATCTCTTTAAGTGTTAATTACTTTACCATTATTACCCTTAAATACAGTTAAGCTTGGACCAGAGGCCTGAGGTCGGAACCATAGTGGCAAGTTGGTTCTAGGGCATGGTACCATGAGTATTTAGTAGAAAGAGATTTATAAAGAGAAAGGAATCTGAAAATACCACAAAGTAAGATCCTAATCACTTAAGAGCCCATACACTGAGACGTTATAGTGAAGTAAACTAACTACGTCACAATTGACGTGATCACCACTCATGTGTCTTGTTTAAGTAGTAAAAAAGTTCACCATCTTGTTGGAAGATGAATGATTGATTTTTGAAGTGTTTTTTTTTTTCATCAATCCAATAGCTGGAACCACAATACTGTTAAAAGAGGATTGATCTTAGGCCGTTCTCCACGAAAATCAGAAGAGACTCCCAAGTTTTCGAGATAGGGGAAATCTTTGATATCTTCTGATCATGAATATTGAATTGGTTTGGCTTCAATAATGAAGAGTTTCTCGTTAAAAAAAATCTATTTCATACCTTGTCGTGTCCGCTTTAAGCTCTCTGAGAAGGACCTTTAATCTCTCAAGTCTATTTTGCCTTTGAAGAAGTGTGAGGACTTAGTGTTCTCTCATTTTGTAGGAAGACAACTGAAGATCCTTCGTGATGATGGTTCTAATTGAAGTCTGGATCACATTCATGTATTTAGCTATATTTTGAATTTTTTCAAGTATTTCTTCGAGTCTTCAACATTGCACAAACCTTCTTAGCCATTTTCTTTATTCGAACAAGTACTCCCACTTCTAGGACAATCCTCAGAAGTGACAAGCTCAATGAAGCTACTATTCACAACATGGTGCAATGTCGATTTGCAACTTTTAAAAGCATAATGATATCAGGGATGGGTTTCCCTGAACGATGGTTTAACCCTGTCATTTTAGACCTGATATTTTCGATTTTATTAAAAAGAACCGAATAATAAGATTATATAACTATACTTAATAAAAAAGCAAATGATAAACATGTATAGTGATGTTTGATATGTTTAACTATAAATTTCACAGAAAAGACTAATTATTAATGACTTTAAATTCACCCTGATTTACAATTTCATATTTTGACCTATTATCTGAAATATATGTGGAATGTGTATGTTTTTAGTTGAAAGTGAAGAAATACAAATATATAGAGAGAGTAATATTAAGCATTAAAAACTGTTTCATGGCCTAAAAATAAATTTCTATAGTGCGCAATATTCGCCCCGCCATGCAAAATATGGTGGGGCGAATAGTTGCGCACGGAAAAACTCCGCTAAATAAAAAATTTAAAAGTCTAGAACCTTGTAATTTTAACTGAGGCAACTTAAGTCAATGATCATCATGCACTAAAAACTTCAGGTCATTATCTGGGATAGAAATTTTTTTATGACAAATTTATTTTTTAGGGTAATTCGGTAAAATGAATTTTCGACTAGTTACTTTTCATATGGTCTTAAATGTGATTTATTTCAACTATGAATAAATGCCTGTAAGCTGTTTTAATTTTATACAGAGTTACTACATATTTGAGCCGGTCTATGACTATTTTTGTTATTGGGCTAGCACATTCCTGAAATCTGACTAATTGAAAAGTCTTTGATTTAAGGATTTCTACACTCTAACTTATATATTTACATAATAATGGTTAATCCATTGTACATAAGTTCTTTAAGGAATAAATATTAAATTTATAAATAAATAAATATTAAAATATTAAATATTAAAGAAAAAAGACACTATACAAAGAAGCCAATATTAAATGTAATAAAAAATATATAGTAGGATTATTAATTCTGTAGTCTATTATATAAATTGTCAAATTAATAAACTACAATTAAATATCTACTTCTGGAGAAGTATATATTTGAATTAGAACATTTTTGATAATAACTGGCAAAGAAAATAATAAATTCGCGATATATGTATATAACTTTAGAGCAGAAATAAACTCAATTAATCGTAGCTTCTTAAACTAAATTGCTACATTTTGCAATCTATTAGAATTGCCATAATGTTTTGAACTTTATAGCATATCTTAATTCCATGCAAATTTACGAAGGTACAGTCTTAAAATATAAACGACCAATATCGACACATACGGAAATCAAAGCTAAAAATAAGACTGTATTATTGTGCAAGACTGTTATTAAAATGTGTCTTCTATTGATAAATGGTTTGTTTTATCGAAATTATAATTTATTAGCCCAAAATACTGTTATTTTATTTGGTGGGGAAAAGTCCCGGCGGGGAATAGTCCGGCGGGGAATGATCTGGCGGGGAAAAGTACTAGTAAGTAGAGGTATAAAGTGTAGATTCGTTTCTTAACATGATATGCATTCTACACTCTACAGTGCACGGAACTTCACACAATTCTTTCCATTTACAATATCTACTTGTGAGTAGTGAGTATTAATATCTAATTATTATAAAAGAGGTAGTTTTCGGAACTCAACTGCATAACATTTCTTGTAGCTACAGTTACGTTAAATGCCTTGGAGTATACGTAGTTGTTTACATCTGATAATATCCCAAAAGAAATTTTATATATTTTCATAGTTTAAGTAATAATAATATAATATTTCTTTCCCTATGTATTCTATTTGATTAGAAAACCTGGCTGAATATTAAATGAGATGTGTATCTATCTACACCTCAAACAACCCCGTAGGTTTCACTTAATGGGATCGTCTGTTTTTTTTTTCAATTTTGAACGATTTTTTTACTTTAGTTCGCTAGAAAACAGTTTAAAGGAAACATACAGAAAATTTCTGTTCGATGTGGTAACTGGATGTGGATCAGCTGGGCGAATAATGGAGGAGAGGATTTTGTTTGTACATGTGTTTTTGTTGTGTCCTTCGTCGTAGCCAGGGAGGACCTTTGTTTCATCTTTAGCGACCTGATGTTGTATAATTGCCTCTCAATTTTTGTAGATGACTTCGTCGGAGTCAGAGGGATCTTTGGTCCTCCGAAGCGACTTGATGAATTTTTTTTCATTTAGGTATTCCAGTATTTCAGTAACTTTTTTTACTCAAATCGTCTAAGGCTCATTGGGAGTTGGTCATACAGAAAAATTTATAAGAGCTAATCAGTTTTTCTCGAAATTCCTAAGATCGGTAAGAAGAGCTTTTTGAATTTCGATCTCTAACTTTTTTATTTAAGAAATAATATGACATAATAAATTATTAGACGACCTTAGGAAATTGGTAGAAAAAAGATTAGCTTCTATAAATTTTTTTGTAGGACTAACCCATTTTTTGTCAGTTCACAGATTTTATCATATAAATATACTGTGCAAAATTTCATATACCCACGATTGATAGGAACAAAGATATTACATGAACTGTGCACGTCGCACTGGCAGTGTTTGTGAAATTGGGAGTAAACAAGAGAGGTAATGTGTACGTGCACTGTTACCAAATAACAGTTATTCCGAGGACAAGTGATAGCAAATGAAAACTATAAATTGGTAATTATAATTAATTCTGTAAAGTGAAAAACATTGAAACACTAATCATTCCTGAGGCTTGGTGGGTAGCAACCTCTGGCAACTATAAGTACGTATGTGCGTTAGTGTCTTGCGGGAGACTGTGTGGGTAGACTCAGTGAATTATGGGATAATAATTCACTTTCGTTCGTGGCATAATGTTCTTGTTGGCGTATGAGAAAAAATTAGAATATGACCATTTACAAATAAATCTAGTGAAAAAAGTCATGAAATCTTCGTTGATTCAAATCATGTACAAGTATTTAATCGCTATTAAAAAGTCTTGTCGAGCTCAAACTGAACGATCATTCTTTTAAGGATTAATAAATGTCCATTTAGTTGCTGATACATGATACATTTGTTTTATTTTAAGTTTGTTGTTTTAATTATTGTTATATTTTGAATTAAAATGCTTTTGCGATGAATTTACCACGCGATGAACTTGCTGCGCACCATTTAGATAAGATGTTTCTCGTGTAGTGTTGGAGTATTACTTAGAATTACTTAATCAATGAGGAGATTAAAATTTTCCCCATCACAAGCGAAATGAAGAATGGAATGCATCTTAATATCATTATTATAGTACTTTAGAATATTTTAGCAATTGAAAAGGCATTTTAATTTAATGATGTGAGAGAAAAAAATGTTTCAATAATCATATAATAGATATATTTTAAAAGAGAAACAATCAGTATATATGTATATGAAAATATATCTTAAATATTTAAACAATGTCGAATTGATCTAAGAGCTAGTACCACTTGAATTTGATCGGCTACTGCATACGATAAATGTAATTCTATATCTTTTTCTATTTTCAATTTACAAACTTTGTTTTCCAGTTCGATATTGTTGGAGAATCCATGAGCCCCGACTGCAGATGAACTTGGTGTCTTTAGGGACGACGTTGTCTTTGTTCAAGTTCAGGGTCACAGCACTGGACGCAGAGTATTTCACACAAACCTCATCATCATCACAACGATTCTTCGAGCAAATGTCCTGACCAATATAAACAATATGAAATATACATACACATAAATAAATATAACACATTTTTTATAAAGTATTAACAAAAAACTTTAACCCTATAATCCCGGAGTCACCCCTTTGAATCCGGCTTGTACACATATTTTCCAGAATAAGTTCTTATATTGAACAAATATTATTTTTACTAATCTAAAATATAATGCTGTTTAACACAAATTAATTAAATTTAAATAAATACTGGAGATAGGGTGGACTCAATCAAATGTTAAGGAGTCAGTCTCCCTAAAATAAAATAAAAGTTTATTAATTAATATACAAATTTTAATTTTTCAGGGTCAATGCAACTATTCAAATTAAGTATGTTTTATAGAGTACCCCCAACCCCCAATTAGGGGGATAGGCATCAATTCATACAATTTTCAATCTAGATACATGGGATTGGTTTCATCTGGTTCAGAATTTAGTTGTATACAAAGCTACAGAACTATTTTTTTTCAAATTCGTCTCTAAGAAAAATTGTAAAAGGATTTTTTCTAATTTCTTCCCAATAATTCAATTCTATTTTCATATGTCTCATTGTACCTCTTTACACATTAATAAGTTTGGAAGCAATTCAATTATGAAGAAAATGAAACAAAGCACATGCCTCTAGCTAATAAACTGTAAGAGTTGATGCCATTTGTAGTCGAAAAAAAGGTACTTTTCGGGAGAGCCAATTTACCGAATTTTCTTGGAAAAAATTTGTTTCACTCAAATAATTGTGGTTCCATAAATTAGAGTTGAAACCCTTGTTTAGGTGTTGTGTCCTCTTTTTGATGCATCTAGTCAACAAATCATTTGATGCGAGATCCAATTAAACCCTCAATACCTGTGCTGACAATACCTTTCAATATTGTCCATCTATTTTTGAAGCACATCTAGATTTTTTTTCCCTCCAATATTTTAACACGTTTTACGGGAGACTATAAGACACCATCCCCTTAAACGTGCTAGTTTCTCAAAATCTTTAATTCTTGAAATCCATCCTGTCTTTAATTTATTTAAACCATACTGTTGCCCTTCTGAATTTTTCAGCTCGTCTGAAAGCCTCTCATCCACTGAAGTGTTGAAATCCTAAAAAAAGGGTAAAAGGAAGAATCTCCAAGGTTTTAAATTAAGAATAATGATTAGGATTCCGTTTCCGAGAATTGTTTAAATCTCTTTCCATGTATAGCTTATCCCCATACTGATGATATTTCATTAATACTTGATGGGATGTTACTGGGGGTTTTGGTTGCGGGGAGGTTTCCCTCAAAGCTCTACTAGTACCGATAGTGGATCATCTTTCTGCTCTAATTTAAATTTAATGTTTTTATTGGATCATGTTATTAAATAATTGCTATTAAATACTCTATGTTACAAACTGCAGTTGCAGGTAGTGTTTACCTATTACTAGGTACTCGATTTAGTTAATATTTTATTTTTGTATTTGTATGTTCTGCTGTAAGTAGCTCGTTGTTTAAGTTTTCTGTTTATTAAATCTGATAGTGATCAGGCTGGATGGCTGGAGACTATTCTTTTTGCTGCAAGTTTTAAGGATAATCAGTATCTCCCAATAGAAGAAAAAGACAACGTGGACAGATTCGGACGATTACAGATAGGGTGGGGCGATTTTTTTTTTTGACATTGATATGTAATTATCGGTAGAAAGTTATGAAATGACATCGGATTGAAGCACAAAAATTTCAGGCTAAAATATTGATGTTTACAAGCTGCAATGAATCGTAGATTTTTTTTTTGAAGAAAACGTATTTTTCCAAGTTTTGAATTATTATGTACTCAACTAGATGCCACTCTGATAAACAAACTATGCCTTTGCTCAATTTGAAGGTATTTGATTATCGTTTCAACAACCGAAAAACCGTTAAAAAGGGCTATTTTCTTACTATTTCCAACTTAGTTTTCCTCCAAGGATTTAGTTTAATTTGTTTTTAGTAAAATGGAAATAAAAAATAAAGAAATAAAAGAAACGGAGAGGTAACAGAAAAAAAAAACCTAAACCTAAACCGAGACCAATATCACGGAATTTGCTACACTAGATTATGGAAATCATACCAACTTTATATTTCAAGATTTACGACCAGATTGTTTTCAAAACTCTATTACTCTCTCCTTCATATTATTTCTGCTTGAGACCTGGAGAAGCGGTTATTTCCAATTGTGATACTCACACTCTCTCATACAAGCACGTCGAATTGAATGAAGATTTTTGTAAAAAATCAGTCCGATTCAAATCGTATCAGAATTGTCACGATTCATCTACTACTTATACATAATAAACAAAATAAGAAGAAACAAACTCTGCCCTGTAAAAACTGTCGCAAAATACTATGAATAAAGAGAAGCTCATAACGGTCTAATCTTCTTCTTAGATTCCAATCGGAAGACAGTAATATGATCAAATATTGTGTGTCTTCATTGGTTTTGGATGCTACTCTGTACAGCACTCATTAATTGAGGACTAGAATAGCTCAGGGCGACCAGTATATTCCATCCCGGTAAATTCCACTCCGGTATATTCCACCCCGGTATATTCCACCCTAGGTATATTCCACCCCGGTAAATTGCATCCCACTTTAATGGTTAGCTTTGTTAGTTATTGATATTAATCATACATTAAGATTTTATATAATACTAAGTAACTTTCACTTTCATTGTAGTAAATTAAACCTTTCGTTGATCAGTCACAAGCTATTCATTTTTCACTACACATGTGATAGAACAGTAGAAGGAAGGTTGTGTGAACGCTTTTTATCAGTCGAGATATTTTGATTTGATTTTGATTTTCTTCATTATCACCAACACAACAGCGATATTAAATATAAGATGATGTCATATAGTACTTCTTGTTATTTTTATATTATTTGAATTTGTTAATTTTATTTTGAGTAAAAATGGTGTAAATATGGTATTTGAGTTTTCTCTTAAGGTTTTTTTGACCAGGAGGTTTTTGAAGGGGCTGGGAACAGGGTTTTAAGACTGGAGATATAATTGCCTTTTTTAAATGGAGATTTTGACCACGGGAATATTTGTCCCAAAATCCCAAACAGCAACTTACAAGCAAAAACCGAAATCATTGAATGGGTTTTCTCTGCCAATCGACTCCTCTCACACCTCTTTCAACCATTGTTGTAAGATCATGTACTATACAGGGTGATTAAAAAAAAGGCAACCGGGTTTTTGGATGATAATATTTTCCGAACTATACGTGCCACTTGTTAAAACTTCAGTGCATCTTGAAGATAATCTTTTTCTTTAAAAATTATCAAATTTATTTTGATTTACGACATCGAACAATGGTGTGACATCAATTATAATAAACTTGGTCAGAAATCAAATCCCCCAGAAAAAAAGTTTATAAAATAGAACAAATCTTTTTTCAATATTCCTTTTAAACCATAATAAGATACATCATCATAAAAGTAAAACTTATACCGTTAGAAAATTTAGAAATGTATTTTTCCATTATTAATTTTAATCTCCATGTCCTTCCGTGTACCCTCCATTTCTCTCGGTGCAAATTTCTGCTTGTGTTCTCCTTGCCCGTACAGACCTGCTGATTATCTTATTTGGTGGAGCTTTGGTAAATAAATTATTCTTTATGCAACCCCAAAATAAAGAATTAACTTGGGGTTAAATCTGAGGACCAATCCGTATCTTGTCCAATTTCTTTCAATCGTTGATGGAACACCTCACTGAGTGATCACTAACGATAATGCGGCGATGGGTAGGAGCTCCATCTTGGGTTACCATATTCGGTAGAATATTTCACCAAATCCCTCTCTTAGATGTGGAACAATCAAATCATTAAGCATATCTAAATATTTTTCTCCGTTCAGATTTTCCATCCAAAAAGTTGATCCAATGATAACACCGTTTCTGCACAATGCAACCCACACTGATAACTCTCTCTGCGCATGCTTATTTCATAATTGAATGACGGAAGGACATGGAAATTGAAATTAAGAATAGAATAATACATTTCTAAATTTTTTAATAGTATATGTTTTACTTTTATGATGATGAATTTGATTGTGGTTTGAAAGGAATATTGAAAAGAGATTTCTTCTATTTTATAAAAAAATTTCTGCGGGATTTGATTTCTGACCAAGTTTATTTTAATTGATGTCACACCATTGTTCGATGTTGTAAATATAAATGTATTTGTCAATTATTAGAGAAAAAGATTATTTTCTAGATGGACTAAAGCAATAACGAGTGGTTCGTATAGTTCGTAAAATATTATCATCCAAAAACCCGGATGCCTTTTTTTTAATCACTTTGTAGTTTCATGTTAAATCAAAATTAATATAAATCTATACAACATATAAACTTTGAAATAAACTACCATATTATGAATATTTATATTTTGTATATTAGGAAAAAAATTCAAAAGTTAACTGAAACCACCTCTAAAAACTGTCCAAATGTCTCAGGCTATCGTCTGAATTATTTCTTCATGGATACGAACAAATGGCCACCTAGAAATAAAATCTTTGACTTTTTGTTCTCACCATAATGAACATTGTCACTGGGGTGGAATTTACCGGAGTGGAATATACCTAGGGTGGAATATACCGGGGTGGAATATACTGGGGTGAAATTTACCTCGGTGGAATATACAGGGGTGGAATATACCTAGAACCAGCTACAGATATGGTATTTAAAGTCGTATCTGCAGAAACTATATAGGAAATAGGAAGATGGACTAGTTCAGCCTATTTAATTTACATCAGATTTGATCATTCTAATATACCTACTTGCTAGATATTCATTCATTGTTGGTGCTTTGCTTCTATTTTTGTTTATGGGGAGTAAGTCTAATATAAATAATGGACTTTATATATTTATAATTTATACATAAATTTGCACTAAATTTTGTCAGTCTGATTATGGTTAACTTCCTTTTATTAGGCTCTAAGGTCTAAGCTACATTTTGAAAATAACTCGAATTCCCACCTTCAAAAATAAATCTTATATATGAACGCACTTTATCTTTTTAATATACCTTGGAGATGTGTTTGGTGAATGGAATTACTGTCGTAATTTGGATAATGTTACTTCTTTTTCCATGTTTATTCTTTTTTAACCGTTACTTGCAGTTTAGAGTAACGCGCTAGGTTTATGCTCCTCAACTATGAGGTCTTCAGAATTGGTGTGTTTGAATCGACCGTAGGCTTAATATTTGTTATTGATAAGTGGTAGGTGACTTGGATCGTGGAGCCAATTACCTTTCTGACTAGCATTCAATTTCCTTTTGTATTCAGCTTTATGGTCTTTGGTTCCAAAATAGACGAGACGTTTTAAACCTCTAATTATAATAGTTATACAGGGTGTCCGACACTTTTGTTGCCAAACTTTAACATAAGGTAGCAATGGTCGAAATAAACACTTTATATTTCATGAAGGTATGCTCTAAAATGCTTAGTTAAAGAGTTACAAGGACTTGAAATTGGGTAAATAAAATTTTACAATTAGTAAAAAAACCCGTGGCAAGGAAACGAAATGATATTACGCCCCTAGATTTTTACTTATGGGGACATTTGAAGAGTTTGGTGTATGAAACACCGATTCAATCCGAAAAAGAACACGATCGTCAGGATTTTCGAAGCCTCCGCAAGGATTCATGAAACTCCTGGTGTCTTTCCCAGTTGATTTTTTAGGCCGATTTATAGCCGATTTTTGGAAGAGTACATAAAAATGAATCGGCGTATTGACGATGAATCATCGATAAATATTCGAAGAAGTGTCCGTTTTTTCCTAGATTTTTCGTATAAAATAAGGCAGGATGATTGTCGATTCATCGAAGAAGCACATGAATAACCGACTGAATAACCGAATTATCATTTGAAAGTTATTTGGTTTTATATCGATTAGTTTAATGTTACATATTTATATATACATATTAAATGGAAAGAAATGGAGAAAGAAATGAAGTGGTATGTCTGGGGGACTCGAACCTGCAACTGTAGTATCATGTAGAATTGAAGTCAGCGACATATCCAATGAACCATCTTGGACATGGTAGAAGTAGAATTTGGTTGATATTTATTAAATATGATAACCCGTGTGTTTTTGAAGTTCTTATGAATGAATATGAGTCTGTCGTAAATCAGCGATCTTCATCGAAGACATATCTGCTATAATCTAATCCTGTAATAAATAGGGGAGGATGAGTCTATCATAACGCGTCGATGATCATCGAAGTCATGCCTGCTGTAATTCAGAGAAGATGAGTCTTCCATAACTCGCCGAAGATACATCAACGTCCTACGAGCTGTTTGCTGTAATTGAGGGAAGATGAGTCTGCCTTGTAACTCGCCGAAGATACATCTACGAGCTGCCTGCTGTAATTCAGGTAAGATGAGCCTTCCATAACTCGCCGAAAATACATCTACGAGCTGCCTGCTGTAATTCAGGGAAGATGAGTCTTCCATAACTCGCCAAAGATACATCAACGTCCTACGACCTGCTTTCTGTAACTCAGGGAAGATGAGTCTTCTAAAACTCGCTGAAGATACATCTACAAGCTGCCTGCTGTAATTCTGGGAAGATGAGTCTTCTATAACTCGCCGAAGATACATCTATGAGCTGCCTGCTGTAATTCAGGGATGATGAGTCTTCCATAACTTGCCGAAAATACATCTATGACCTGCCTGCTGTAATTCATGGAAGTTGAGTCTTCCATAACTCGCCAAAGATTCATCGAAGAAATCTCCTCTTTAATTCGAGGAAGTAGAATCAACCATGATTCGTTGAAGATCATTCGATAATCCTCGATAGTCAATCGCCTATGAGAATTTATCGGCAATTTATCGGTGTTTCGTCCACGTTTTATTCTTTCTGCCATAAACGCTCTTAAATCATCGAAGACACTCTCTTAAATTTTATCTGGGCTGCTTGCGTCCGCCAATCATTGGACAAACGATTGAACGTCTGCATCGCAACAAATGGTCGTCAGTTTGAACACATTTTGTAAACATGTTACCTAATTTAAGATTTTTGTGTTCATAATAATTACTGTTATTTTTTTTGTTTATTATTAATAAACTAATAATACTAAATGGTACAAGATCGATACTTTCCTAACTTTGTAACTCTTTGTAAGCATTTTAGACCATACCATCATAGAATATAAAGTGCTTATTTCGACGACTGCTATACCTTATGCTAAAGTTTGGCAACAAAAGTGTCGGACACCCTGTATGCTCTTCAACTACGAGGTATTAAATTTTCGTTTTGGTTAGGTTCATTTACTTCATTTACAATCACCTCTTAATGTTCCTTTTTCAACCGTGAGTCCTGCAATCAGTGCTTGTGTCTTTTGTAGCCACATTCCTAGGTAAGTGACCGGTAGCTACTCATTCACTGAGTAGCTATTCTGCATGCTTCAACGACAGATGATAAGTGATTTTGAGCTAATTACCTTTCTGACTGCTTCGTCTATCCTATACATTGAATGTATTTCTAACTTCAGCATTATTGCGCCTTTGTATCCGAAGTAAACGTTTAAAAAATCTATTGTGAAGTTAGTTAATTGTTAACTGGGGAGGCATTTACGGGGTGGAATAAACCCAGTATGGAATACACTGGGGTGGAATATTCTGGGGTGGAATTACGGTTCTAGGAAAACTGCCAGTGTGGAAAACTCCCAGTGATTTTTAAATTAATTTGTTAATATGCATTAAAATTGATAGTTTTAGTAAAAACTTACTAAATTTTACATTACATCAATAAAAAATGAATAAATTTCTTCTATCAAATTACTTAGGAGTTCATTCGACTTTCGATTAAAGCTGTCTAAAATACAATTGATTTGAAAACTGCTTCTATGTTTTTTTTGGTTCATTTGCAAGATATTTCAAACATACAAGTAAGTTTCGTAATTTTCGTAATTTAAGGTAATTCAAAAATATATATATATATATAGTATTAAAAGTTCTACTAGTAATCATTCAATAGATTATCACTTAATATATAATTATAAACCAAAGACAAAGTTGAACGTTTTGTTCATTTAGAACCTATTTCAAATATACAAGCAGTTTCGTAATGTAAAACCAAGTTGAACGCTTTATTCCTTTAAGAGTTATTTATAAAAATTAGAATTTCGTAATTTGGAATATTTTAAAATGAATTTGATAATGAAATTTGAATTTAAAGTTATATTGTCATAATGTTTTATTTGGTAGGTTTTGGTTTAGCTACAAATTTTAATGCATATGAATGTAATAATTTATTATTTGGTAAGTTTCACTTAAACTACAAATTTTAATGCATATTAATAATTAATATAAAAGTCACTGGGAGTTGTCAACAGTGAGAGTTTTCTCACTGAGAGTATTCTCACTGTGAGTTTTCCACACTGGGAGTTTTCTCATTGGGATTTTCCGACTGGGAGTTTTGTCACTGCGAGTTTTCCGGTCACCAGAATTTACAGGGGTGGAATTATTATTATTATCATTATTAATGGGAGGAACCCCGCTTGCCGTTGTGAATGCGGATGAGCCCTCAGGCCGCAGGTGGGCCCATCTGTACCAAATCCTACAGGGGGTGAAATACGATACATATCGATTCTGGACCGTCTTCTTTATTTACTGTGAAATGTTGCTGAAATTATGACATGATATTTAGAATTAAATTTTAAGATACTATTGTTCACAACATTTTTTCAATAAAATTAATATTAAAAATTTTATTCAATGTTTTCCAAATTTATCCCAAATTTCAATTTGACTACTTCTTTTTCAATTTTGGTTCAATTTCATTTTTCTTAGTCTCAAATTGAAGATAGCATCAATATGAACATTCTTATAAATGAAATAAATCAGATTTTTTTTGGGCATCAGATATTAGCAAAAACAAATATTTTGATAATTTTTAAGGTTTTTTGGATATCATTTCTTTTTATAATTTGAATGTTGAATTTTCTTAATATAAAAGAATGAAGGAAGCAGTTTCAAGAATAACCTGTAGCAGACTGCATCGAAATTAATTTAAAATTGTAAGATTAGTAGTCCAATATGTTTCAAAAATCATCAGAAATTTGTTAGCGGGAAAACGCAGTTAATTTTTATGAGACTTTTGCTGCTATAAAGGTCATGTATGGTCATATAAAAGTGATGTATGGTCATATAAAGGTCATGTATGGTCATATAAAGGTCATGTATGGTCATATAAAGGTCATGTATGGTCATATAAAGGTCATGTATGGTCATATAAAAGTGATGTATGGTCATATAAAGGTCATGTATGGTCATATAGAATTCATGTATGGTCATATAAAGGTCATGTATGGTCATATAAAGGTCATTTATGGTCATATAAAGGTCATGTATGGTTATATAAAGGTCATGTATGGTCATATAAAGGTCATGTATGGGGTCATTTATGCTCATATAAAGGTCATGTATGGTCATATGAAGGTCATGTATGGTCATATAAAGGTCATGTATGGTCATATGAAGGTCATGTATGGTCATATAAAGGTCATGTATGGTCATATAAAGGTCATGTATGGTCATATAAAGGTCATGTATGGTCATATAAAGATCATATATGGTCAAATAAAGGTCATGTATGGTCATATAAAGGTCATGTATGGTCATATAAAGGTCATGTATGGTCATATAAAGGTCATGTATGGTCATATAAAGGTCATGTATGGTCATATAAAGGTCATGTATGGTCATATAAAGGTCATGTTTGGTCATATAAAGGTCATGTATGGTCATATAAAGGTTATGTATGGTCATATAAAGGTCATGTTTGGTCATATAAATGTCATGTATGGTCATATAAAGGTCATGTATGGTCATATAAAGGTCATATAAAGGTCATGCATGGTCATATAAAGGTCATGTATGGTCATATAAAGGTCATGTATGGTCATATAAAGGTCATGTTTGGTCATATAAAGGTCATGTATGGTCATATAAAGGTCATGTATGGTCATATAAAGGTCATGTTTGGTCATATAAAGGTCATGTATGGTCATATAAAGGTCATATAAAGGTCATGTATGGTCGTTGTCTTTTGTTAGGGGGGATTTTTGTACAGTGGAGTTCCCCTTCTCTTTTCTCACACAAATAACCATTAGTTATTATTTTACAAACAAATAGTTTAACATTTCAGAAATAGAGTATAACCATTTTAGAACAGTTTAGTGACGCTGAAAAATGTTGTTTTCTATATTATGAAAACAACGTATAAAATTGTTAAACGTTTTTCTCATGGTAGACTAATCTATAAAGAACGTTTTGGGAATATGGATTTTATTTTATTTTATTGCGGTACGCTCCCTTAAATAAGGGGCAGTTCGGTCATTTTTTGTTTTAACAATTTTAATGTCAAAAGATTGCTTAGTAAGAATAAAGTATTTGTGTAGAATTGCAATGTTCAATAAAATCTAATAAATGAAATATATAATTTAATATATATTTAATTTATAATGCTAACGGTAGATGTCACCACAATTAGTGGCGGCTTCTTGTAAATAAACCAACTGAGATGAGTTTCTATACCTAGATTCTAGCTCAATTGAAGAGATGGCTTCATTTTTTAAACTATGACTTCTTGTTTTGAATCTTTTCACTTTTTTGACGCAAACAAAGGTTGGTTACTGTTAATATAAATTAATATGAAAATGACAAACTTACTCACGTACATACTAATGAGTGCAAATGCTTCCGCCAAGTGTCGCTCATTTTATTATATACTTTCTATATGAACATTTTAAAAATAAACGTGCATTCAAAAATTACATAATTAAATATAATGAAATGATTTAAAACCAATTTGGCGATTGTTTGTTTATGACTTTACTATCCCTTTAACTAATTATAGTAAGACATTCATTCACCCAGTGATATTCTCAAACGCACTAGTGCATCTCATGACTGTAGAGAGATCTGATATTCTCATAATAAATTGGAATAAATTAGTGCTCTTATAAAATGAGTAACTTCGTTTTTGTACTTAAGTGAAAAAGTAAGTCATGGAAACACAATTTCCAAATCGGTTTAAAATTAAAGTTATTATTCATATTCAATGAAGAATGGTGCACCCGCGTCAGCAATTGGAGTATGTATTTATTGATTATTAATGGCAAATTAATTAAATGAGCTCTCATTTATATTAATAAATTGACAGACCATATTTAATATACAATCTTATAGTGATCTCACCGTTCCAGTCGGGTACAACATGTTCCACAGTGTCCACCCACCAGCTGCCACCAGGTTACCAATTTCAGGAGATCCTAAGAGCTCACAGGAGAGTTCAGCAACTACAAATTCATTTAAAATAGAATACAAATAACGTCAACATAATTTCAAAGAACAAAGCATCATATAACTCACCATTGTGACTGAAGGTGACACATTTCCTATTTTCAATGCACATTCTGTGGCACTGATGAAGATCAGCAGAAGTTGTGAACAAAGCCGTTGTGCTCATCTTGGTGTCATACTCTGAATTGTGAGTTAGAATTATAAATGATATTTTTGAGATTATTTCACTTGAGTAAATTAAGAAATGATTTTGGCGAAGGGAGAATCAAACTTTTTCATTCACATATGTCATTCATGCATTCGTTATAGAATGATGAGTATTTTAAAAATGGACTTCAAAAAATTAAATTGATTTTTAAGAAAAATATTAAATATTTAATTTTCAGGAATCGATTTCTTGACCACAAGGAAAACAAGGGTATACTGGTTACACTAATCTAGACTCACCGATAATCTCAGATGTTCCAGAAGAACAAAGCACCTCCAGCCAAAGAGAGAAGCAGATGATGACTATTAAATTAGTGTTTCGACAGAGATTTAGCATTCGAATACTCATTTTCACAAGGAAAACTATGCGAAGTGTTATATATTAAAACATTAAAGCTATTAATGCTTCTCAAGAATCTGTATTAATGAATAGTTCTGACAATAACATTGTCATACGTAAATATGGAAGAAAATAAAAATGGATACTATAATGTAACGAAAAATTTAGTTGTCTATTTACAGATATCGTACAGCAAGAACTCAAGTAATTTAGTATTTCATGACGGCTTAAGAAAGAAACTCCTCTCAATTAACTTTACCTTTTCTACATGATGTGGTTCCTTAGATATTTCACCGTCTTAAACTGTAACAGTTATAGCTTATAAGGTTGATTGTGACCAAATAGTTGCCTTCAGGAGGGTTGGCGTTATGACCAAGGATATCGTCCGACAGCTTAAAGTTTGTCGCAACAGTGTTTGGAAACAACGTAAAAAGTTCGTCATAACCTCCAGTAAACCCAAAACCGAAAAGAAGGGCGAGAGAAAAAAAAAGGCATTTCTAAATAATCAATACAGAGGATTATCAAGGAGGATCTACAGTTAACTTCACATAAAAAAAAACAATCAAGATAACAAATTTCAGCTGGTATATATGTTCCGCATAATTTGCCGAGTTTCACACTCTCGAGAGTGCGCTGCGCGTTTTTAAACCCCTTCACCCCCTAATGCCTAGCTTGCGTTATTACATTCATTTTATTTATTATGAAATAGGATACTAATATATATGTTTTGGAGGTTTCTAGGAAATTCGGTCTCGGAAAACTCGGTCTCAGTGTATAATGGTGTTATTAAAGAACAATAATAGAAAAAGTTGAAATTATGAGAGCTAAAACGTGTAGTTCATTTATTAAAAGCGGATAACATCATCATCCGTTGTAAAATGATACGTTACATTAGTAATTTTGACATGTTTTGACATTTATTTAACATGAAATTTGAGCGGAAAATTTGGTCATGGAAATTTTTGGTCTCGGAATATTCGGTCTCAGGTATAAATAAGACTTATGAATTTAAAGTATGTATAAGGGTGCGTGCCGCCCCCGTATCTCCCTGCCAAGTTTTTAAACAATCACGAAGTGTGCAGTGCAGCCAACTATCGGAAACAGCAAACTACATAACGGTCATATATGTTGAGAGGTCATTTATAATTCTGAGACCGAAATTTCAAGACTGAATATTCCGAGACAGAAATATCCGAGACCGAAATTTCTGACCACCGTTTTGGAGAACGTGGAAATCTTGATAAATGGGTTGAGTGTCATTGTACTTCAAGTTAGTAGCGCGAAATGTGAGCTGACCAGTGACTATCCTCGATGATACTGCCCCTGATGAAACAGATTTGTTGTTCCAGGCAGTGCTTCCAAATGTAAGGGTGGTTCGTAAGGACAATAGTGAGCGCCTTCTAAGTGACTTGCGGAGATCTAAATCTCATAGACTCTCGGTTGCGGGTGGTGGGTAACTATCTTATTGTTGAGAATTTTTTTCTTCATTTCGAAGCTGCGATATGTTCTGCGGGCTTCTCCAGCTTACAAGTACATAGTCGATCCTAGCTGTTTTGATAATTCACTTAGAACTGTCGGTGCGAGTGTGAACAATGTACAGATGTCAGCTAATGTACATAAATACACATCTATGTATATATGTTTATTGTTTAATTATTGTTCTAATCTTGTTTGTTTATCATATGTTGCAAGCATATATTATATTTTGAAGTTTTAATAGTTTATGTCATTAATAAAATATTCTCTTTGCATTTGTAAATTCTAACTATTTTAATTTCTTAATCCATTCATTATGCCACATATATGAGCTACCTCGTTGCGCTTTTATTTATTGTCTAAATTCAAACCAAATTGAACGCGCAGCGAGTTAGCTCTAAATCTTAACCTTTGTTCTGAGGTTTTCCCACCAGACTAAGGTAACCTCAAACAGCTGATGCTGACACAGGTCAGTTACCTCCACAATCCCTTACTAAGAACAACAACTTCCTCAACATCCGTGTCTCGAAGACTAGCTAAAATATGTTGGGCTAAAGGAGACAGGAAGGCCATCTTGGTTGCCGGGTGAGGACACCTGGCACTGAAAGGGACATGATGGACTGGAGGACGGCTATGGCGTGATTTATCTGTTAGAGATTTAGGTAAGCTAAAAGCTGACTCTCAGCTTCCCGGGCCTTGAATACTTTAGTCACTCATTATGATTGTAATCTTTTTAATTTGTATTTTATTGTGTTCTTGAATAAATTGTTTCATTGTAAGACTAATTCGCATGGCGCAAAATTTGGTTTTGAATCTCTAATTAATTATGTTTCGGTATATATATGTTTCCATTCATAATAAGATAATAAGACTATGTTCCAAATTAAAAATAAAGGCAACTAGTTGGCTCATTTTATATATATCCTACTTTTTATGTTTCCAATTTGTTATTTAAAAAAAATCCTAACTATGAAACTACCGGTTCTTCACTCCTAAAATTCTATTAAATTTCTATCGTTAAATTCTATTAAATTTCTATTGTTAAATTCTAGTAAATTTCTATTGTTAAATTCTATTAAAATTCTATTGTTGAATTTTATTCAAATTCCATTGTTAAATTCTACTAAAATTCTATTGATAAATTCTACTAAAAATCTATTGATAAATTCTATTAAAGTTCTATTGTTAAATTATATTAAGTTCTATTATTAAATTCTATTAAATTCTATTATCAAATTCTGTCTCTGTTAAAAATGCTACTAATTTAACCTAATCTTCTATTTATACAATTTTAATATTATAAATCTCTTAAAATTATTTATTTCCCACAGTCACTGTTGCTGGTGCTGAGTTCCCGATCGCCATTCTTCACGGAACTAAACTATATATCAAGACTCTGGACAATTATCACGATCTATAACATACATTGTTCATATATAACCAATACAATATGGGTGTTATTTAAACTTTCATTTATCCTTATTCAGTGTTTTGTTAATAGGCTAATATTTCAGTACAGCTAATTCTTGGGTTCAAGCGACTCTTCTGGTTGGCCATGGTGGACTGGGTTGTAGGAAAGGTGGAGACAGTTCCTCACCTAATTTTGTGATTTTGTGTCTTCATTGTATTCTGTCAGTGATTTGGTCGAAGCTATTTTTTTCTAATATTAATGCAGTCGATAACGGAGAGCTTAAGGAGGCAGTTGGGTCATGGAGGCGGTGTTTAGAGGCTAGTCTACCGTTACCAGTCCATGTGTACGATCACTCTGTATTGACTATACGTTACACTCACAGAATCAGTTGGTAATATGATCTTGTGGACTTGAAACTCTCCAACTTGGTCCTTATCGAGTCTAAGGATTAGATTCCAACTCTATCAGTTCCATTTATGTCCATCCCTGTATCGTTCTATGTTATAATAAATGTCTAACCTTTTCCCTGAACCTACTTTTAATAAACATTTTAAGCAGTCATTAGCTAAAGGCTAGATATAACATAATTCCCCATACAGTGGATGAGACACATGAATCCAGTCAAAAAGAATGGGTACACCACGCACTCATTCATTAATGGAGAGTGTGTTGAATAGAGCTGATAAAGTAGCAAGAGCACGACTGTTATACGCATCTCTTAAGGAAACTGGTGTATAGTTTAATACGATTCCCATCTCATCAATGGGTACCAGCTTGATCCAGATGTCCTGAGGGTAGCCATTGCTCTCAGAGTGGGTGCCAGAGTTTTTGAACTTCATTCTTTTGAAATATTTGAACTACAGAAAAGAAGAGGAGTCACTGTGATGATGTACTATCAGAGAAAAGAGTCACTTTGGTGATGTACTGTCAGAGAAAAGAGTCACTCTAAAAATGTACTGTCAGAGAAAACAGTCAAAGTGATGAAGTACTATCAGAGGAAAGAGTCACTTTGATGATGTACTATCAGAAAAAAAGAGTCACCCCAGCTAACCAAAAGCTGTTTGTTCCACGTCTTAAGACGTCTGATACCCCTCGCTATACAAGGATTTAAGACGTAGGGCAAGACGTGGAGCAGGGGAGATCAGACATCTTACAGAAGTCTAATTCTCTTCGTTTGCAAAGGGGTCCTACTTTCTCACGTCTTGTCCCTCTCTGACAGAGGGGGACAACCGCCTGTCCCCAGTCTTACCTCACTCCGTTTTCAAGACGTGGAACCCACGTGGGGCAGAGTGTGGATGTCCCTCCCTATACAGGGATTCAACACGTTGGATCCTCGTGGAACAGAGTGCGGATGACCCTCGCAATAGAGTGAAGAGAGAAATAATACTAAGTAGACCGCAAAGACGAACATCCTCGGTGGACCGTGCGGGTCATTTTAACTCGCGCTATTAAAAAATGGTATTAGAGCTTAATTATACGATGAATGAAAGATTTATCTGTTGCATATGACTGTTTAATTAATAGATAACTATATATTCAGAGGTTTTTACCTGTTTTTTATTGTTAGTAATAGTTAAAACATTGTTTATAGTTAGTTTATATTTAATTATGGCAAGTGAAATATTGTATGTACATCAAAGCTTAAAATGCAAGTAGATCAAAAACAAATCTTAAAGCCGAATGACATCGTTTTATAATAAATATTATATACGAATATCAACCGAATATCATCGTTTTAACATTTAGTATATAGAGATATGAAAACGACCTCAGATAACCACACTGACAAATATTTATCTCAAATAATTATGATACGTGAAGTACATTTCCCAAAGGCAGGAGGATATTTGCATCTCCTAGACTCCTACATCGTTTTCCTAGCTTAGTCCCAGTATTTTGAAGTGTTGATCACTGAATTGTTCACAAGTCTTTCAGTTGTTGAAGGCACCATGTCAAAATCTGATTTTTCCTCGTCAGATCTGTTTCACTATGAAATTTCTTATACAGTATGGGCCACAAAAATGTTTCCACTTTTTCAAATACTTATAAATCGTTAACCAATGGACGAAAAAACTGTATCTTTGACTCTTTTTCTCCACCTCTTATTGTACTATTAACTGGTAAAAACAATTTTGAACTGATGTACACAGTTTAAGAACAGGTCAGCCATGAGTGAGGGTGATTATTTTTTTCATTGCGCAAAGGTTATTCTTAGAGCTAACTCTGTGATATAACTTACTGAAAGGCAGTGAATAAAAAAGGAAAGAATATAAAGGTAGATATTTTAATACAGGGTGTTTACACTTCTTCCTTAGAAACTATTTGGAAATAGAACTACTTCAGTTACATTTTGATCTTATTGAAGTTCTCACTATGAATATTCGTTCTTCGCTTGTTCATTGCATGGTTAAGGATCGCTTCACACTTGCATTTATTAACACCGCGTAAAAAAGCTCTTCCTAAAATGTTTTCACACATGCGTTTTTTTATCGTTGAAATAAAAATTTGATTTGATTTTTCCATTATCGATAAAAAAGCGCAAGTGCAAACACATTTTAAGAACAGCTTCTTTCCGCGGTGTTAAAAATGTAAGTGTGAAACAGGTCTTAACCATGCAATGAACAAGCGAAGAACGAATATTCAGAGTGAGAACTTCAATGAGATCAAAATGTCACTGAAGTTGTTCTATATCAAAATAGTTTCCAAAGAAGAAGTGTAAGCACCCTGTATTAAGATGTCTA
Source organism: Caprella mutica (assembly GCA_947561585.1). Classification (NCBI taxonomy): domain Eukaryota; kingdom Metazoa; phylum Arthropoda; class Malacostraca; order Amphipoda; family Caprellidae; genus Caprella; species Caprella mutica. The sequence goes on from CANNZV010002252.1 coordinate 254,047, forward strand.
CCATTATATTTTTTCCTTTTTTATTCACTGCCTTTTAGTGAGTAAAATAACAGAGTTATCTCTAGGAATGACCTTCGCGCAATGACAAAAATAATCACCCTCACTCTTTGCTTACCTGTTCTTAAACTATGTCCATCAGTTAAAAATAGTTTTTACCAGTTAATAGTAAAATAAGAGGCAGAGAAAAAGAGACTAAAATACAGTTTTTTCGTCCATTGGTTAACGATTTATAAGTATTTGAAAAAGAGGAAACATTCTTGTGGCCCATACTGTATATTGTAGTACCTTTATCCTCTCAGTATAGCACAACTTGTATATCTGGATTACATTATACCTTTACAATTGTATCTGACAAATTGAGTTTTAACATCATAGTAAAATTTGCAGGGGCCAACGACGTGATGACTCTTTTATTGACTACCTTCTCACCATTTGATGAACAATATCTACTCCAAATATAATTGGTTACAGTATTTGTTCTACAGAGTCTGAAATATTTTAGGATAAGTAATTGAGATAGACGAATCAGTAAGAAGCAGAGGAAACATTATTTTGCTATATGTTCTTCTTATTCTTGAGTAGGATTGTTGTATACGGAGGCGCCTTGAGGGATTTTATATAAGGTGAAATTTCTTATATAATACAATATACTTCCGATGACTGTTATCTTCTTCAGCAAATTCTCAGCTAGTCTTACAGACGGGGAAAAAGGTTGTCTGTAGTAACATTCTGTCCCGAACCAGAAAAAAAGGACCATAAGTTCAAAAATGATATAATGATAATGATTTCTCTTTATGCCACTATCTATATCTTCCAAATGAACAAATCCATTTTCCAAATATTCACACGTCTCAATCACAAGTAACTTGAATTGTTACCGAATTACATGGTTCACCAGCCATGTATTAAGTGAACTGATATCGTAAATTTGTTGAAAAGCAATACTCATCAATAGTTACGAAACTCTTGCCTTATGATTTGTCCATAGGTGTTGCCATAAAAAAATGTATTTATTTCATCATTTGTGAGCGTTCTTGGCAACATGTATACTGGTTTGGTTGTTTAGACAGCCCTGAAATGAGTGTGCAAGTGCTCAAATATTATCATACAAGTATTGCGCGACTCCGTTTAGACTTGTCAATTCATTATCTCGATTTCGCAACACCCAAATTAACGTCAAAATGAAATTTTATGAGAGCGGGTTAAAATGACCCACTGGGCTTTTGAGGTAAATGTTGAAATATCTTTTTAAATAATTTAGGAACAAATTTTAAATTTCTCATGAATATTGACCTTGAATATTCATGAAAAGTCAGTAAATTTCATACATATTGGTGCACTAACTTAGAAATGGTAATGAATCAAAAAAAAAATTTGCAGGTTAAAATGACCCGCCGGTCCACCGTGTGTGTTGAAGGCAACCTGTAACTTCAACACTGTTTGCATATTTCCCCGTTAATTTTATCCATTTCAAGCTAAGTAATAGTTACATTTCGAGAAATAAATGAATAACTAAAAATGACATAGTTATATTCTAAAAGCTTTCTAAAAAGATAAGGCTATAATGAAAAAATAGTATTACATATTGTGGGTTAATTAAACTCTTTATATTCTGAAAACGTGTCTGTTAAAAATGTATTACATTAATCGTTTGCAAATTTCTTAGCAAAAAGATTGTAAAGTTGCGTCTTGCACATTCGTTATAAGGAATACAAGCATGGCGTATACAATACGAGTTGATTAGCCAATGTAAGAATCTCCCAATTATGGATAATAAATGTCAAGCAAAGAAGTACTTAGATAAAGTATTTATGGGTAGAGAGCTGTGAGATTTCACAGAGAGTTTAGAATGGGTATAAAAAACTGATGTTATACCTAGGGTGTGGTACCAGAGTCAACCTTGAATGGTTAGATTTCTCTGTACTTCCACACTATATATATTTGAGATTTTTCTATCTAGAGTCAGTGGGGAATTAGAACCTCTTACACTCACCTAGCTAGGAGATATTCTGTGCCCCTAGGCACAGAATAGTTTCTGTATTCTAATAGTACGTTGTAGATTTTACTGTGTGTAAAACATTTCATCTGTATCACTGTACCAACTACTATTAAAAAATAACAGAATTGTTGTTCTCCTATCACTTGAATCCTTCAGTTTTCTTATGTCCATATACGTCCATATTCTAATTGTCACGTTAAGAATTCCGTGAATCAAGCCTCTTAATCGTAATAGAGATTAATAATAAATAAACGAAGACAAGAAATATTTAAAGAAGTTAACAGTTTAGTCGTTAACACATGTCAGCTTAAATATTAACGTTAACAGCATAAAGATTAACATTGGCATCTTCTTGAGTGGATGCGTGATAAAGAGATATATGGATTACAAATGGAATAAGATAGACAGAAGTGATACAGTGAAAAACGAACTAAGTTAGTGAATTGTGGTGAACTGCAAGAGTGTAATCGCAAGAGAACTCGTGAGGGTTTGTTACACTGGGCAGTAAACGGATTGTAACTACAAGAAAACCCGTGAGGGTTGGTTACCATTAAATCTGTACCACAAGCACTAACGACGACGACGAATCAAAAGGAAAGTTGATCACTGAGGAAACAGGAGTAGAGGAGAAGGTCACTGAAGAACTGAATAAAAGAAGAGTGAATTTGCCGGTGGTTCCTAACTAAACACAGAATGAGTCAATCAGACAGTGACCCGGAAATACTATACGATCAACCAGATAGTGACATCGAAATCCTCTATTTCACAATAGGCAAAAGGAGGATTACTACCAGTCACTACCCAGATAAGGTAAAGAAAATTAAACTTGAAAATGATCAATCTAACGTTCGCCATCCACTATTCACATTGTTGAACAAAACGGCAAGAGTGGAATTGCTGAGAATATCAAAGCCCTTAATAAAAGAGCTACAGGACAACAGTGGCTGGATAAAAATGAGCGACTGTGAACAATTTATTGAAGCTGACGAACAACGACGGAGGAATATCCGTGATACCTCTCCTGACTGCGAGGAGGGTGACAGTAAGAAGAACCTTTCTAAAAGAATCCGTGAAGGACGTATAGAGGCGCTACAAGCACTACGGCTTTCGTTAGAAGAAAGGGGGAAACAGAGAGAAGCCTGCAAGGACATTTGCGATACAGTACAAGAGCATAATGAAGTAGCACGACCAACCAGTGCATTCAGTTCACCAGACGAGCCAGAAGGTGATCAGCTGGGGTCAACGACCGCCGCATGCAGTCATGATGAAAATGCACTGGACAAACCTGAAGAACATCTAGACAAAAAAACATCTCAATGGGACCTGAACCAGGTATACGGTATCGGGAATATTCCTCAATAAATGTTTTATTAACTTAGATGTTTGTTAAGTATATATTAGTATATATACTTAGTGTTTAATATGAATGATAATAATTCATCATGGATGAAATATAATATTAATACCGGTTATTGTGGTGTAAACCGAGGTAAAATAAGTTATTTTTCGCAAACTTAGAAAGAAGTTTTGCAGTAGATTACAACAGGTTTTTGAATGAAGGTCGCAGTAACTTTGTGGTAGAAAGTGAAAGTTTAGCCTATGTGGTTTTATTTTACTGATATATGCTATATGTTGGATATTGTGGGATGTAATTCACTAAGGATAATGAATGATAAGGCATTGTAATGTACTTATATATTGTATTTTGAATTATTGTTAACTTTTTTAAAGTTGAAAAACATAAGACGTTAAAACGAGAGAATATTGATACAAGATAATATGAGTTAATGTGTTCTAAATGTCTAATGCTTCTATTCGATATAAATGTAATTTTATACAGGAAATGTTGAATATGTCTATAATTGTTTGGTAATATATAAAATAATTATATTTTGATTTCATGCTTGACTATGTAACTATGTTATATTATAAATATTGGGTATTGATATTGAAGCTTGGTGTGATACATGTATACTGTATTCTGTTCGGTTATTGAAAACATGATAACATGTTTTGAAAAAAAAGGGGGGGGCAGTGTTGAAGGCAACCTGTAACTTCAACACTGTTTGCATATTTCCCCGTTAATTTTATCCATTTCAAGCTAAGTAATAGTTACATTTCGAGAAATAAATGAATAACTAAAAATGACATAGTTATATTCTAAAAGCTTTCTAAAAAGATAAGGCTATAATGAAAAAATAGTATTACATATTGTGGGTTAATTAAACTCTTTATATTCTGAAAACGTGTCTGTTAAAAATGTATTACATTAATCGTTTGCAAATTTCTTAGCAAAAAGATTGTAAAGTTGCGTCTTGCACATTCGTTATAAGGAATACAAGCATGGCGTATACAATACGAGTTGATTAGCCAATGTAAGAATCTCCCAATTATGGATAATAAATGTCAAGCAAAGAAGTACTTAGATAAAGTATTTATGGGTAGAGAGCTGTGAGATTTCACAGAGAGTTTAGAATGGGTATAAAAAACTGATGTTATACCTAGGGTGTGGTACCAGAGTCAACCTTGAATGGTTAGATTTCTCTGTACTTCCACACTATATATATTTGAGATTTTTCTATCTAGAGTCAGTGGGGAATTAGAACCTCTTACACTCACCTAGCTAGGAGATATTCTGTGCCCCTAGGCACAGAATAGTTTCTGTATTCTAATAGTACGTTGTAGATTTTACTGTGTGTAAAACATTTCATCTGTATCACTGTACCAACTACTATTAAAAAATAACAGAATTGTTGTTCTCCTATCACTTGAATCCTTCAGTTTTCTTATGTCCATATACGTCCATATTCTAATTGTCACGTTAAGAATTCCGTGAATCAAGCCTCTTAATCGTAATAGAGATTAATAATAAATAAACGAAGACAAGAAATATTTAAAGAAGTTAACAGTTTAGTCGTTAACACATGTCAGCTTAAATATTAACGTTAACAGCATAAAGATTAACAGTGTGTTAAGACGTGGGTGGGATCGACCCACGTGGGACAGGGTGCGGATATCCCTCGCTATGGAGTAGCGATTCCCTATAGGTGGTCCCGTGGACCCATGTGGACCCCTAGCAAGGGTTCCTGCGCTATAAGCAGCGACACCAAGTCTGAAATTGGATAGTTTTGATAGTAACAGTTTTGTGTAAATATATCACTATGTGTTATTTCATATTTTTGTAGTTATCAATTTATCCCATTCAAAATTGTTTTGATCAGTTTAACTTCTGACGTAACAGAGGAAAGGTGCGTCTAAATCTATTTAAACTATATAAATGGGTTCCCAGCTAACCATATCCTATCTGTCCCGCGTGGGACGAACAGAAGGAGAAAGCCCTCGCTATCGAGGGACAAAGAGGGACGGAGGATTTCAAACGTTTCAAGACGTCTAAAATCCCACGTCTTTCCAACGTCTGAAGTCCCACTTTCGTCCCACATTTTGAACAAGCGTTATTTCCCACGCGGGATGTTCTTGTCTGTCCAACGTCATAAATCCCACCCGCATCCCACGTCTTTCCCACGGGGATGTCCCTCTCTGTCCTACGTCTTTCTCATGCGAGATATCCCTCTCTGTCCCACGCGGGATGTCCCTCTCTGTCCCACGGGGGATGGCGCGCTCTGTCTCACGTTTGTCCCACTAGACATGTCCCTCTCTGTCCTACGTCCGTCCCACAAGGGATGTCCCTCATCTGTTTTACGCTGGAAAAAGTACACTGGAAAAAAAATCATATATTGAGTCGGGAAGAAAATCTTAATGGTAAAAATATCGATAAACTAGTAGATATTACTAGGTAGTTGTTGATGAACAGATGTAGGTAACTAGGTAGGTATTGACAAACAGTTATAGGTAACTAGGTAGCTAGGTATTGACAAACAGTTGTAGGTAACTAGGTAGCTAGGTATTGACAAACAGTTGTAGGTAACTAGGTAGGTATTGGCAAACAGTAGTAGGTAACTAGGTATGTATTGATGAACAATAGTAGGTAACTATGTAGGTACTGATTAGCTCTATAGTAGGTAACTATGTAGGTATTGATGAGCACTATAGTAGGTAACTAGGTAGGTAGGTATTGATCAACACTAGTAGGTTAAAGGCTGCTTCACACATCACCGATATCCGTCCGTGATTCGGTGTCAGTGAAAAAAAATATCGTTACATTAATTTCAACGGACACATTCACACAGTACCGGCTCTTCGCAGTGAAAAAAATCTCGGAACGGTGACGTGCCGGACGGAAATCGGTGATGTGTGAAGCAGCCTTAATAGGTATATATCTATAAACACTGGTAGGTATCTAGGTATGTAACTATGTATTAACAAACAGTTATAGGTAACTAGGTAGGCATTAATAAACACTAGTAGATAACTAGGTAGGTATTAACAAACAGTTATAGGCTACTAGGTATTATTGAGGAACTCTAGTAGGTAACTAGGTAGGTATTGATGAGCACTAGTAGGTAACTAGATAGGTATTGATGAACATTAGTAGGTAACTATTTAGTTAGTGATGAATACTAGTAGGTAACTAGGACCTAATCACTTAGGTTGTTAATGATAAATAGTTGTAGGACAAGTTAGGCAATGATTAACAGCTGTAGTCAACTAGGTAGGCATTGATAAACACTAGAAGGTAACTATTTAGGTATTGATAAACAGTTGTAGACAACTAGGTAGGTAGTGAAAACCACCTGTAGGTACTATGTTGGTATTGATAATAAGTTGTAGGTAACTAGGTATTTGTTGATAAACTCTAGTAGGTAACTACAGGTTAGGGGTAGGTAACATTAAGGTAATAACATTAATTAAAATTTTAATACAAATATTAATAAATAACTTTATATACATATTAAATTATATTCGGTTATAATAACTTTAAAAAGCATGCAAGTTATCAAATAGCATAAAAATCAATGGTAGTGTCGCCAACTTCAATAGTACATATCACACTACAGTTCCGAGTTGGCGTCCCGAGAGCACCATTACATTTCTTTCTCCATTTCTTCCCATTTAATTTATATATAACAATAAGTAACATTAAATTAATTGATATACATTTGAACGTACATATAGACTATGTGCAATAAAGTAAAAAATGACAATAAAATTAGCTTGATTTCTTAAATTTCTATACATATTTATGTACCCCAATTAACTGAAGTAGTTTGTCCCCCTTGTAGAGGGGGACGTCCGCACTCTGTCTGACGTCTTGCAGAGGGGGACATCCATACTCAGTCCCACGTCTTGCAGAGAAGGACATCCACACTTTGTCCAACGTCTTGAATCCTTCTATATCGAGGGATATCAGCACTCTGTCCCACGTGGGTCCCACGTCTTGAAAACGGAGTGGGACAAAACGTGGGACATGTGGATGTTCCCCTTGGTCAGAGAGGGACAAGACGTTGGATCAGACGTTTTGCAGAGGAGGACCCCTGTGCAAACGAAGAGGGTTAGACGTCTGATTCCCCCCGTCCCACGTCTTAAATCCTTCTATAGCGAGGGGTATCAGACGTCTTAAGACATGGAACAAACAGCTTTTACTTAGATGGTTTTTGCTGATGTGATACCATTATAACTTTGGGGTAACCAATTTTTTGTCATAGTTCCACTTACTGTATGACGACTCCCAATTATGATGATTTGACATCTATCAAAAAGAAAACGCTCTATAGTCGTAAATATTGCAACCAATTGCTTCGTATTATAATCATATGATTAAAAGCAATTTTAAATCCAGTAAAAGCATTCCCAAATTTAGTTTCATAGCTTTCGAGAAGTATTAAATAATGTATTTAGTTTTTATTTTATTTGTCATTTATTAGTATTAAATACAAAATATCAAGTGTTATACGTACAAATTTATATTTAATACATTTTTAATTTTATTATTCCACATACAAACTTGTTAATTTGTTAAATTGAATAATTAGTTTGATAAAATCTCCCAAGTACACGCGCTAAATTATCATTTTATCTGAGGGGTCCACAGCTAAAATGGTTTTCTACGCAGGGGTCCCTGAAGAGTACGCTATAAGGAACCGCTGCTATACAGAGTGGCGCAAAAAAAAAAACCCATTTTCAAACTTGTTTATTTTACAAACTATCAAACCTAGAAATTTTCTAAAAACAAAGTTTTATTCTTTAACTTTTTTGTATCTATCGTGATAATCTGTTGAAAGTTACGACAAAAATGAAACATCCTGCAGCGAATTAAAAAAATGTATATAAAAAAGGCATGTGCGAGGACGAAATATACGAGAAAAAAAACCATAAGAGATATAATTCATGTTATATGGTTATAAAAACAATAAATTCTACTACTTTTGTAACAAATATGATAAAATTAAAAAATTAATTACCATTTGAAAGTTGGTTTTTGAGATAAAATGGATATCTTCATAAAATCATTTCACCGTTAATTTTTATCTCCTATTCGAAACCCTCGATATGCAGCTTTCAAAAGAACAAAGAGTTTTTGTTGTGATAATTCTTTTAAACACTGGAAGCTTTTCACAGGTGCAACCTCATCTGAACAACGCTTTCTGGAAAGATTTCCACCAACTATAAAACCATATTGACAAATGTTAATAAGTTCAAAACTGAAGAAACCACTTTAAATTTGAACAAAAAGTGATCATGTCGCAGGAGAAAAGAATGAACACATGAAAAGATTAATTTTGTTCATGAACAGTTTATTGAGAACCCAAAAATATAAATCATAAACTAAGGACTAGATTTCATTTAAGAGACATTTTACCGAATTGTTAAACACGATGTTAAGTATCATCCTTTTAAGATGCATGTAAGGCTCGAACTCTTAGAACTGATTTACCGCACCGTCTAAATTTTGCAAAATTGTTTCTGTAAAGAAATGCACATTTTGAAAAAGATATCGTGATTGGTGATAAAAATGTATTTCCATGAATGAAAGATTCAATAACAATAACGTTAATTGGATGAAAAATCGGATTTAATTTTTACTACTACCATATGAAAATATAATGTTCCTATTATGAACTTTTTTGAATTTTTCGTCCTCGCGCAAGCCCTTTTCATTTACCTTTTTTTAATTCGTGGCAGGATGTTTAATTTTTAACGTAACTTCTAACAGATTATCACGATATATGCAGAAAAAGTGAACGAATATAACTGTGTTTTTAGAAATTTTTTAGGTTTAACAGTTTGATAAATATACTAGTTTGAAAATGGGTTTCCTTTTTTTTGCGCCACCATGTAGAGGGATTCAAGACGTGGGACAGAGTGTGTAACTGTGTATGTCCCCCACTGCAAGACGTGGGACAGAGTGAATGTATATATGTCCCCCACTGCAAGACGTGGGACAGAGTGTGGATGTCCCCCACTGAAAGACGTGGGACAGAGTGTGAATGTCTCCTTTTGCCATACGTGGGACAGATTGCGGATGACCCCACGCTGAAAGACGTGGGACAAAGTGTGGATCTCCCCCTCTGCAAGACTTGGGAAAGAGAGGGATTTATTTTATTGCATATAGTACGTGTATATGTACGTTTGGCTGTATATCAATTATTTTAATGTTACATATTGTTATATACAAATTAAATGGGAAGAAATGTAGTGCTCCTGGGCATGGTAGAAGTAGGATTGGAATCATCTTTATGCAATATGATAACTTGCCTGCTTTTTAAAGTCATTATAAATAAATGTAACTTAATATTCATTTTTTGTATATTTTCTTTTTTAATGTAAATGATAACAATATGTGTAAAGTTATTTTTTAATATTTCTATTAATTATGTAAATTAATGTTATTGTAGGTAATATATACCTAATTACCTATAACTGTTTATTATTGCCTACCTATAGTGACCATAGTAGGGGTTATCACTACCTACCTAGTTACCTTGCTAGTGGCTTTCAATCCCTACCTAGTTACTTACTGGTGGTTATCACTACGTACCTAGTTAGCTACTCTTGTTTATCAATACCTACCTAGTAACTTACAACTGTTTATCGATACCTTCCTAGTACCTACTAATGGTTATCACTACCTACCAAGTTAGCTACAACTATATATCATCACTTATCTAGTTATCTACTGGTGTTTATCAATGCCTACCTAGTTGCCTACAACTGTTTATCAATTCCTATTTAGTTATTTTCTGGTGTTTATCAATGCCCACCTAGTTACCTACAACTGTTTATCAATACCTAAGTAGTTGCCTATACAACTGTTTATTAATACCAACCTAGTTACCTACTAGTATCAATAACTTCCTAGTTACCTATTAGTGTGTATTAATACATACCTAGTTACTTACTAGCGTTCATCAATACCTACCTATTAATAACCTGCTAGTGTTTATCAATACCTACCTAGTTAGTAGTTATAACCTACAACTGATTATTAATAGTTACCTACTAGTGTTCATCAATACCTATCTAGTATCCTACTAGTATTCTTCATCACCTACCTAGTTATCTGCAACTGTTCATAATCAGCTATCTAGTTATATTTATTAGTGTTCATCAATAACCTATTTTCCTTCTAGAGTTGATCAATACTTACCTAGTTATGATACGTAAATAAGGCTTAGGATTGAACTTGCACCACTACTCAATATATAATTTTTCTGAGAACTTTTCCCCGTGTAAAACAGGTGTACTATCAAAGAAATAAGTCACTGTGATGATGTACTATCAGAAAAAAGAGTCATTGTTATGATGTACTATCAGAGAAAAGAGTCACTGTGATTATATTCTATCAGAGAAAAGAGTCACTGTGATGATGTACTATCAGAGAAAAGAGTCACTGTGATGATGAACTATCCGAGAAAAGAGTCACAGTGATGATGTTCTATCAGAGAAAAATATCACTGTGGTGATGTACTATCAGAAGAAAAGAGTCACTGTGATGATGTACTATCAGAGAAAAGAGTCACTGTGATGATGTACTACCAGAGAAAAGAGTCACTGTGATGATGTACTATCAGAGAAAAATATCACTGTGGTGATGTACTATCAGAAGAAAAGAGTCACTGTGATGATGTACTATCAGAGAAAAGAGTCACTGTGATGATGTACTACCAGAGAAAAGAGTCACTGTGATGATGTACTATCAGAGAAAAGAGTCACTGTGGTGATGTACAATCAGAAGAAAAGAGTCACTGTGATGATGTACTATCAGAGAAAAGTGTCACTGTGGTGATGTACTATCAGAGAAAAGAGTCACTGTGATGATGTACTACCAGAGAAAAGAGTCACTGTGAAGATGTAATATCAGAGAAAAGAGTCACTGTGATGATGTACTATCAGAGAAAAGAGTCACTGTGATGATGTACTATCAGAAAAAGGGGTCACTGTGATGATGAACTACCACAGAAAAGAGTCACTGTGATGATGTAATATCAGTGAAAAGAGTCACTGTGATGATGTACTACCAGAGAAAAGAGTCACTGTGATGATGTACTACCAGAGAAAAGAGTCACTGTGATTTTAATCATTGCACAATGTGTATCTATTTTATTCTTATTGTTTGCTTGGTTAGTTTTAAAACTTTAAATAGTTATATACTAAATATACATAGCATCACACATGTCTTTCGAAATACGGTATGATACATTGGTTCTAAATATACTGAAGATACAGGTGACTCATTTTCTTATTCTACTTATAGTTCTATGTAAATTCAATTTTCTTTGTAAGTAAATCAATTTGAATCACCCCTAACAAGACAAACGTGACGACTTCATGATTCAAAACAATTATAATCATGTAAATTGATGCAAGCCTTTTAAGCAATTTGACTTATGGAATATCATCTAGAAGTATTTAGCCTAATAATGGAATTGAAGAAACTATATTAGAAGATATGTGGAACATGCCACTTTCATTAAATTATGGAATCAATACAATTCAGATTAGCTATGACAAATTACGACTACACATGAGTTGAATTCAGTTCCAACCTAATAAAGTGGCAGCAGAAATATTCAGTTATAATGCTATTAAATACTTTTTAAACGAATAATTGTATGAAGTTTCAATAAGATCAGAACTATTCGATATTTAGAATCATAAAACTCTTGTTACAGTGAAATAGTAATTATTTACGATTGTTCTAAATAAACTGTAAACACGGGAATGACGCAGTATGGTTTGCTGCCATAAATATCATATGGGAAAATCCATGTTGTTATTGGTTGATTATGAGATTTACAACAGTAAAAGAGTGCGTTCCAATAAGACGTACAAACGTATTTCTGTACAAACTTGTTAGTATATTATGAAAGGCAATAATTATTAAATGTTTAACATATATTAATATAATAAACATCTAGCAATGATAGAAAAGTTGAGTAAATTAAATTAAAGGGATAGCTGTGGAATCCGCACCCCGAGTTTACTCCTGTACAATCCGCACCCCAACAATTTTACTACTGTACAGTGTACAATCTGCACTCCAACTATTTTACTATTGTACAGTGTACAATCCGCACCCCAACAATTTTACTACTGTACAGTGTACAATCTGCACCCAACAATTTTACTACTGTACATTATTTTCTGTGTACAATTATCAGTTACAAAAGAAAATGAATTTTCTTTTTTGTTGGTCTCACTTTACTTCAATTCTTCTATATACATTATAGAATCAGTCTGCTACTGTGACTCGCTTGTGAAGATTTCACTATACAGGGTGACCCACAAAAAGGTCTACTAAACTTTAAATTCATATATTTAAACAATTATTGAAGCTACAGTTAAAACAGATTTATTTCTAGCTAGGTTTTAAGAATATTGATATAACTATTCCTTTTATAAAATATTGACAATATGGAGAAATGTATTTGAGTACAAAAAGGAAGTCCAAATCAATTTTGTTCAGCAACTTCTTTTAAAAAAATGAAAAGTTAATGTTAGAATAATTGTAATATCTCGAAAACCTAGAATTAAATCTGTTATCTTAACTTCCTTTTTGTAGTCAAATACATTTTTCCATATTGTCAATATTTTACAAAAGGAATAGTTATACGTAAGTTTATCTATATGAAATTTCATCTGGACATATGAGATAAAATTGTTTACCTTTTCAAATAATAATATTTTTCGGCGAATGAGTCGTTCGACGAATGTGTCGTACAGCGAATGTGTTTTCGGCGAATTGACCTAGAACCATAATTCGCACCCCAAAAATTCATTTCCTATACAATCCGTACACCAATAATTTGACTCTTGTAAAATCCACACTCCAAGGATTACAGTAATATAGTATTGTATGTATGGGGTTGTCACTGTGATGATGTACTATCAGAGAAAAGAGTCACTGTGATGATGTACTGTCAGAGAAAAGAGTCACTGTGATGATATACTATCAGAGAAAAGAGTCACTGTGATGATGTACTGTCAGAGAAAAGAGTCACTGTGATGATGTACTATAATAGAAAAGAGTCATCATGATGATGTACTATCAGAAAAAAGATGCACTGTGATTATGTACTATCAGAGTAAAGAGTCATTGTGATGATGTACTATCAGAGTAAACAGTCACTGTGATGATGTACTATCAGATTAAAGAGTCACTGTGATGATTTACTATCAGAGAAAAGAGTCACTGGGATGATGTACTATCAGAGAAAAGAGTCACTGTGATGATGTACTATCAGGGAAAAGAATCACTGTGATGATGTACTATGAGAGAAAAGAGTGTCTGTGATGATGTACTATTAGAGAAAAGAGTCACTGTGATTATGAACTATCAGAGAAATGAATCACTGTAATGATGTACTATTAGAAAAAATAGAGCTTATTATTTATTTATATATTATTCTTGCATGTGTACCTTTAAATTCATCAAATAAAATACTATATGAAAACAATTAGTGCACTGGTAAAGTTTAACAGCTTATCGTTGTCATGGTAACTTGCACCTATTTCAGCAGTTATTCCATAGCTACTTAGTTAGCCGCACCTATTTTCTCAATGACAAAGTGGCCTAACCAACTGAGCTGTTCCTTTTTCGGTATATATGCAAAGCGCTGTCGATTAACCCACTCTGCCTATAGTGTAGTCAAGTTAGGGTTCAACCCGGATATAATTTGAAAAAAGACAAGTTTGGTACCATTAGAAGCGCAATTTCAAGTACTTCAACCATGTGAAAATCCACCAAAATTCTGTTTGAACAAAAAAATTTATTTGAATTTGAATGAGGGGCACTTAAGATGTCTTTGTATGATTTTACTAGAAATTTGAAAGTTCAACCAAACTTCTAACTTGCCTTAACTCCTGATCTATTTGTAATTAATATTGACTTTTTCGTTATTATATTAATATTGAATTATATTTCTTATTTTCATAATGGAAAATAACAAAATTTGATACTGGATTTGAGTATTAAAAAAAAATATATTATACGCTAAAAAAAATGTCATTTTTGTTATTTTTGAGCAGTAATTTGTTAAATTAATTCGTGTAGATGTCTTTATTTCTAGGAATATTAGAATGGGGTAGTAATACTAGGAGATGGATGGAACAAAAGCCAAAGAAACCTTACAAATGTTTGCAAAGATTCACAAAGAAGCCGAAATAGAGAATGATCTCAAAAAGACCGAAATAGTTACTGAGCAGTGAGGATGGTGTCCCTTGAATGCTCATCGCGAGCACTCCGGTGAATGCTGGGGGCATTTGTTCTGTTTGGCCAGTCAGACCGCTGATTTATTCTTATTTTCATGATTGAGAGTGAGGATGTTGTCTGTGGCACATGCAATAACCGTAAGAAACGAGTTAAATGTGCACTGTGTTCTGGATAGTTCCACAGGTCGTGTATAGGTCTGACCAAGGCACAGGCACCTGTTATTGTGAGATGGGTTTGTGTGACCTGTTGAGGGCGGGGTACAATCGACGACCCACAGGAGTGGCCCAATCAGTTGGTAAATTTTGAATTGTAAATTGGTGGCTGTCGTAGTAGGATGAGAGTCCTAAATACGATTCCCAAGGGAGCTGTACTAGTTGTGGCAGGAGCCCTCAAACCGTTATTGCAAGAGGCTCTAACGCAGAAGACCCAGTTAGTATGGACAAGGCTTATGGGCTTCTGCTTCTGGGGCTGCAGTGGCCATATGGCGGTAAGGAAGCTCGCGAAGGTTTCTCTTGCTACTGAAATCAAACGGCAGGTGGCCCAATTTTAAAGACTGACTCCCTACCTACTCTGCCTGAGCCCATTGTCCTAGTCGTTCTCAATCGACACGCTTATGACAATGATAAATTACAAAAGAAAAGTGTCGAAAAAATTACAAAAGAAAAGGCTGGCAGCTAAGTTCGCAGATGGTGACGTAAGTGAGTAGCTCTTGAGCTGTCATCATCGAAGAGACTGGTCCAACGAATCGCAAAGACTGTCAGAGCTTTGACGTCTAAACACCCGCCTGCCCCGCAAGACTTGATGAATGATGATGCAAGAACCTCCCGATAATTCTCTAATTGTACCAATTGATTTGGATGAGGAGGCAAAGAAAGCTGTTAATTCTTTCCGTCCTGGTTCTGCCAGAGGATCTGACGGCCTCAGGCCAGGTCATTTGATGACGTTATTGTTTTATTCTTCTACAGAGACCAGAGTATATACGCCTTTTGACCATTCTGAAAGATTTTGTGAATGCAATTTTGAGAGGAATAGTTCCAGATTTTGCTGAGCCATCTTTTTATGGAGCCACATTGTGCACCTTAGTCAAGAGGGATGGTGGCATCAGACCCATAGCAGTTGGTAACACCTTGCGGTGGTTGGCTGCCAAAGTTGGTGCGTGCCCCTCATCATACTTTTGGTAGCGAATTAAGACCGTTTCAGCTTAGGTTGTCTACGAAGGGTGACTGTGAAGCTGCCGTGTGCCAACTGCCTGAGGCAAGACACCCTCCTTACTGTTATTCTTAACCGTCTGCCAGAGCTATGTAGACTCCTATGGAATGCTTACTCTTCGCCTTTAGTTATTGTTTTTGATGGGGAAGTGCTGAGATCGGAGGGTGGCATTTTTGGACCGGCTATATCTGAAAAAAATAGACGAGGTGGTTCACAGTTTTGAGTCAGAGTTCAATGTTTGGTATCTAGACGACGCAGCCCTGGTAGATGCACTGGAGAGAGTTCTGGAGAATGTAACAATCCTAATAAATTGGTTGGACTTGATGTTAATAGTGGAAAATGTGTGCTGACCATCCTCGATGATACTGCTCCTGATGAAACAGAATTGATGTCCATTGTCCAGGGACAATGCCAGGGTGGTAAAGAAGTATTATATTGCTCTTTGTTGGGAGCGCCTTTTAAGTGACTTTGGAATTCCTGCGGAGATTTTGAGGAGAAAATAAGATTTGTTTCTAACGGTCTGTCATTTGTGGGTGGTAGATAACCATTAAGCCTTCTTTTTGTTGAGAAACGTTTTCTCTATTCCAAAGCTACAACATGTACTGCAGGCTTCTCCAGCTTACAATCACGTAGTCGAGCTTAACTGTTTAGACGAATCTCTTAGATCTGTTGTTGCCAGTGTGAC
>CANNZV010002253.1:0-106682 GCA_947561585.1 Caprella mutica
AAAGAGGAAAATGAAGCGTTTATAATAACACAAAAATCTAAGACTTCGTAGTTGAAGAGCATTATTATAACGTTTTATGGTAAATTCCATATTAGTGGACGATTCCACAATTTCGATCAGATAAAAAATGATATATAATAATTATTTATGCCTTTAATTTTAATTGGTAACCAATTAAAATCAAAGTCATAAAAACAATTACTATACAATTTTTCTCACATGATCGAAAATGTGTAACCGTCCGATAACTCAGAACTTACCCCAGTACCCAAGGGACGTCACCCCCTTTTTTTTCCATAGTCAGCTTCCGGATACCATACATAGAACCCCTGGGGGTATATAATGATAAACTCAACCATATGTTATTTGATCGTTTGAATAATAAGTAACTAATATATGTAGCTACATACATTTATAAAAGAAATAAAGTTAAACAATTCACTTCAACTATCTTTGTAACAAATTTATAAAATACCATTTTAAACTTCAACTTCTAAAATTAAAAATATTGCTTCTAACATAATATCACAGAGATTACAAAGAAACAATAATATCAGATAACATTTTTTCTTTCGGATTAGAAACCAGTTAAAAATAGAAAAAAATGAAGCCATAGAACAAAACTGAACTATTATTTTAATTTCGCCATAGGATAAATGTTTTGAACATCACTGTCAAAATAACACTGTACCATCAACGAAAAAAATAACTATATCCCCTATTTATTTTAATTTTCTAACTTAATGTATAAATAGAAATACAGACAAATTTATACTTTTAGTACATTTTTAATCTGTGAAAATAGTTAATTTTGTTGGCAGTACCTATGGGAGATATCTAGAGATAATAAAATAATTCTAATAAATTCTATATGGTATTCTGTAGAGGGTTTGCACATACTTGAATGTATGGAGGTCGTTAAACCGTCTAGACAAGGTCTGGGAGAGAAGAGAGTTATGGGGTTATGGGGGAGATATGGGGGTTATATGGGGTTATGGGGGAGATATAAGAGAGTTATGGGGTAGATATGGGGGTTATAAGGGAGATATAAGAGAGTTATGGGGTAGATATGGGGGTTATAAGGGAGATATAAGAGAGTTATGGGGTAGATATGGGGGTTATAAGAGTTATGGGGGTTATAAGAGAGTTATGGGGGAGATATGGGGGTTATAAGGGAGTTGTGTGAGTTATAAGGGGGTTGTGTGAGTTATAAGGGAGTTGTGTGAGTTATAAGGGAGTTATGCGAGTTAGAAGGGAGTTATGTGAGTTAGAAGGGAGTTATGTTAGTTATAAGGGAGTTATGCGAGTTAAAAGGGAGTTATGGGGGTTAGAGGGTAGTTATGGGGTTTATAAGGAAGTTATCCGAGTTATAAGAGAGTTATGCGAGTTAAAAGGGAATTATGGTAGATTCATGGGAGTAACATGTAGAGGAATTATGAAATAGTTATGGGAGTAATAGGGGAGTTTTGTGGGAGTTATAGGAGTGTTGCAGGGTGCAGTTACAGAAGAGTTATTGGGGAGAGTTGCAAGGAGTATCAGAGAGAGTCAATAGTACTCACTTAACTCGCTTCGTAAAGCGAAAGTGAATAAACTTATTGCTTACAGGATGACCTAATTAAAAATAAAAACAATGATAATAAATAAGAACAAATATAGCACCAATGAATTAACGGGGCAATATGTCACATGCTATACTTACTATACTAATTACCTATTTATTGCTAAACTTACTATACTAATTAGCTATTTATTGCTATACTTACTATAGTAATTACCTATTTATTGCTATACTTACTATACTAATTACCTATTTATAGCTATACTTACTATACTAATTACCTATTTATCGCCATACTTACTATACTAATTACCTATTTATTGCTATACTTACTATAGTAATTACCTATTTATTGCTATACTTACTATACTAATTACCTATTTATAGCTATACTTACTATAGTAATTACCTATTTATTGCTATACTTACTATAGTAATTACCTATTTATTGCTATACTTACTATACTAATTACCTATTTATAGCTATACTTACTATAGTAATTACCTATTTATTGCTATACTTACTATACTAATTACCTATTTATTGCCATACTTACTATAGTAATTACCTATTTATTGCCATACTTACTATACTAATTACCTATTTATTGCCATACTTACTATAGTAATTACCTATTTATTGCTATACTTACTATACTAATTACCTATTTATTGCCATACTTACTATAGTAATTACCTATTTATTGCCATACTTACTATACTAATTACCTATTTATTGCCATACTTACTATACTAATTACCTATTTATTGCCATACTTACTATAGTAATTACCTATTTATTGCCATACTTACTATACTAATTACCTATTTATTGCCATACTTACTATAGTAATTACCTATTTATTGCCATACTTACTATACTAATTACCTATTTATTGCCATACTTACTATAGTAATTACCTATTTATTGCTATACTTACTATACTAATTACCTATTTATTGCCATACTTACTATAGTAATTACCTATTTATTGCCATACTTACTATAGTAATTACCTATTTATTGCCATACTTACTATACTAATTACCTATTTATTGCCATACTTACTATAGTAATTACCTATTTATTGCCATACTTACTATAGTAATTACCTATTTATTGCCATACTTACTATTTATACTGATTACCTATTTATATTGACTCGGTGTACGGTTTTATAAAAATTACTAAATGACGTAAAGGTTCATTATGTTAATAAATTTAATATAAATTGACCCTTATGGAAAATAAAGTAGGAATTAACTAGAGTAGAATAAGAATTCTAGATTTCTGTCAAATTGAAATTATAAATTAATTCATAAAAGAAATAGAAATGAATGAATAACATAGATATGAATATATGTATACATTTCAATAATTACAACTTTATATTATTTTACTTACGGGTGAGACTAATACTTATGATGTATTATTAGTTATATTGCTCATCTATATTAATATAATGGGTTTATGATTCTATTAATATAATGGATTTACGATTCTATTTAAATGCAAAAACGTATTATCAATACTAATTAATTAAATTATATTTACTCTCAAAAGTTAAAGTTTTATTTTTAATTACTGATAGTAATATTATATAGTATAACCGGTATGAAAATGTAACAAATCATTAGTTTTGATGCTCCCTCTATGTTCTCATGATGCTCCCTCTATGTTCTCATGATGCTCCCTCTATGTTCTCATGATGCTCCCTCTATGTTCTCATGATGCTCCCTCTATGTTCTCATGATGCTCCCTCTATGTTCTCATGATGCTCCCTCTATGTTCTCATGATGCTCCCTCTATGTTCTCATGATGCTCCCTCTATGTTCTCGCGATGCTCCCTCTATGTTCTCGCGATGCTCCCTATATGGTATCGGTCAAACAGACAGACAGACAGACAGTTCTTTAATTATAGCATAGATTCATTCGTGAATGATGAACTATAGTCGTTAAAATATTATTGATAACCTTTGACCGGGTGCGAATATAGTGAAATAATGTGTAACCTGGTCAGTTTGACTAGATTCAGTGATCCACGATTGACTAGGAAACTGTCGAATGAATTTATTCTCCAACCTATCACCAAAGAGAAAACTTTAAAAAAATTCACCATTTCCATCTGGATTTATTTAATCCCCGACATTTCAATCATTGTTTTTTTCAAAATCTCGCCAATATTCAGTTTTTAAATTCACTTAAATTGATGACATTTACATTTCTTCTGTCTTTGCCATATTGCGAACTTGCAAGAGGTTTAGGGAATTTTTAGCCTCTGCAAAAAAGAACACAATTTGCAGTTTCTCCAGCTATAATTTTGATAAGTTAACTTAAAAGAATTTATATATTAAAGATGAATAAAAAATGTAAATAATATATTATTATATTACAATCAAAAGCTATCTTTTAAACCTATTTAATTTTTTAGATTTATGCAGAGAACATATTTTGGCTTCAAACCAAAATAGGTTTACAACCGGTAACTATGTTACCATATTATTATCTGATAAGAAGTGAGCTCTATACGTAGGCTATGATTGTTGTTGGGGATCATTTCAACTATAACTTCATCAGTACTTCGCCGATTTACTTCATTTTAGTTTTAAATGAAATAGCACATAGTTATGTCTTTATATTGACGGAGCAAAATGGAAAATTTTCAAATATTGTATTCAAAAATTGACTTTTAGTGATCTAGATGTGGTAATAATTTCAAGTAACCTAAATCCAAGTCTCAGCTGTCCTTAGGGAATACACCCCGGGGGGTTTATACAGTCCCATGGGGGTGTTTACGACTGGGGGTGAGTTATACCTTTAAAAAAAGGGTTCATATTTATATAGTACACCCTATAGAATTTCAAGTGTTCAGTTATAGTGGTCATGAACTCTAAGTGAACGCACAAACCTTTACATTTTATTGATGTAATAAAAGTCAACAACATTGCTTGGAAAAATATACATCTTTTTAATAATTATATCATATTACTCATCATTCTCAGCATTGCTATATTTGAAAAACTGTCATCCGTTTAACTAAATTATTAAATGAGCTTAGATGAACTTTCCTTAGATGTAATAAGATTAGTAAATAATAACATAATGGTATAGATTCGTAATTACTGAAGAGAAAACTGTAGGTACGTATCCTCTTTCCTAAGAAATCTCACTATAATTATTTGGTAAAATTAAACTAACATGTAGTTAGTAATAAAATATTCTATTGAATTATATTTAAGTTATAAATAAGCAAAAAAAAAATATTTAAAATCTAAGGAGATGGAGTACCTATAGTCCCATGTAACTCTTCACTGCCTGATGTTCCTTATGTGATACCTTCAGTCAATCTTTTTTGTAGGGGTTTAACGTCTCCTTTTGAACCAAAGGCCATATCGCTGACGTCAAAAGGAAATTAAATACAAGGGACTCAAGGAAGCAGTCAATGACACATTTAGTAAATATTTATGTACAATTTGTACATAAAGATATTTATCTTTCAAAACCGCAGAACATTTTTATTAATCAAAAAGAGGAACTCAACACCGCATTCACACGTGATTTATTTCTAATAAAACTTAAAATAAACAATTATTATAGTCGAAAAAGATATTTCATAATAAATTGTTTTAGTTCCATGAATTGATAGGAACAAATTCTTGCAAAATAATCATGAATAAAAATTGTAAATAAGTTGAAAAACCACCAATAGTTGAAAATAAAGTTCACAGTAAAGGGTTAAAACAACCACCAATAGTTGTGAATAAAGTGCACATTGAAGGGTTAAAACAACCACCAATAGTTGTAAATAAAGTGCACAGTGAAGAGTTAAAACAACCACCAATAGTTGTAAATAAAGTGCACAGTGAAGGGTTAAAACAACCACTAATAGTTGTAAATAAAGTGCACAGTGAAGGGTTAAAACAACCACCAATAGTTGTAAATAAAGTGCACAGTGAAGGGTTAAAACAACCACCAATAGCTGTAAATAAAGTTCACAGTAAAGGGTTAAAACAACCACCAATAGTTGTAAATAAAGGTACACAGTGAAGGGTTAAAACAACCACCAATAGTTGTAAATAAAGTGCACAGTGAAGAGTTAAAACAACTACCAATAGTTGTAAATAAAGTGCACAGTGAAGAGTTAAAACAACCACCAATAGTTGTAAATAAGGTGCACAGTGAAGGGTTAAAACAACCACCAATAGATGTAAATAAAGTGCACAGTGAAGGGTTAAAACAACCACCAATAGTTGTAAATAAAGTGCACAGTGAAGGGTTAAAACAACCACCAATAGTTGTAAATAAATTACGCACTTTTTATCCTATTTCTCATGTCTAGTTCTCTATTAACAGTCGTATGGCACAGCCGACAGCAAAGGGTCACTGCAGTAATTCCACTCCTATCAATGCAGGCAAAACTGATAGCTTTTAATTACTTTAAGTCTTTAATTACTCACTATCTTTCAAGAACTATATAAATATTAGTAGATATTTTGTGAATGGTTACAGTAGTGGCTCTAAGGTGTCAGTTACCCCACTCTGCATGTCTCAGGTTTCCAATGGAGACGAATGAGATAAATGTAACCATAGATAAGACTACGTACACTACGGTTATTATGCTACGCACCCTTACGGTTATTGTGCTACGTACCCTTACGGTTATTGTGCTACGCACCCTTACGGTTATTATGCTACGTACCCTTACGGTTATTGTGCTACGTACCCTTACGGTTATTGTGCTACGTACCCTTACGGTTATTGTGCTACGTACCCTTACGGTTATTGTGCTACGTACCCTTACGGTTATTGTGCTACGTACCCTTACGGTTATAACGCTACGTACCCTTACGGTTATAACGCTACGTACCCTTACGGTTATTATGCTACGTACCCTTAACTACGGTTTTTATGCTACGTACCCATAACTACGGTTATTATGCTACGTACCCTTAACTACGGTTATTATGCTACGTACCCTTACGGTTATAACGCTACGTACCCTTACGGTTATTATGCTACGTACCCTTAACTACGGTTTTTATGCTACGTACCCATAACTACGGTTTTTATGCTACGTACCCATAACTACGGTTATTATGCTACGTACCCTTAACTACGGTTATTATGCTACGTACCCTTAACTACGGTTATTATGCTACGTACCCTTACGGTTATTATGCTACGTACCCTTAGCTACGGTTATTATGCTACTACCCATACGGTTATTGTTACAAATGTACCCTTAACTACGGTTATTGTTACATACCCTTAACTACGGTTATTTTTACATACCCTTAACTACGGTTATTTTTACATACCCTTAACTACGGTTATTTTTACATACCCTTAACTACGGTTATTTTTACATACCCTTAACTACGGTTATTGTTACATACCCTTAACTACGGTTATTGTTACATACCCTTAACTACGGTTATTGTTACATACCCTTAACTACGGTTATTGTTACATACCCTTAACTACGGTTATTGTTACATACCCTTAACTACGGTTATTGTTACATACCCTTAACTACGGTTATTGTTACATACCCTTAACTACGGTTATTGTTACATACCCTTAACTACGGTTATTGTTACATACCCTTAACTACGGTTATTGTTACATACCCTTAACTACGGTTATTGTTACATACCCTTAACTACGGTTATTGTTACATACCCTTAACTACGGTTATTGTTACATACCCTTAACTACGGTTATTGTTACATACCCTTAACTACGGTTATTGTTACATACCCTTAACTACGGTTATTTTTACATACCCTTAACTACGGTTATTGTTACATACCCTTAACTACGGTTATTGTTACATACCCTTAACTACGGTTATTGTTACATACCCTTAACTACGGTTATTGTTACATACCCTTAACTACGGTTATTGTTACATACCCTTAACTACGGTTATTGTTACGTACCCTTAACTACGGTTATTGTTACATACCCTTAACTACGGTTATTGTTACATACCCTTAACTACGGTTATTGTTACATACCCTTAACTACGGTTATTGTTACATACCCTTAACTACGGTTATTGTTACATACCCTTAACTACGGTTATTTTTACATACCCTTAACTACGGTTATTGTTACATATGTACCCATTCTGTAACGTTAAAACAGATTCTAACTTCAACATTCATGAACTATTTTAGCATCAATGAGGCATTTCTTTATTCCAATGATTTAATTTTAATTTATATATTACACAGGGAATGAAAGCGATTAAATAACCGGTCATTATTTCTAGCCACATAAAAGCACAGAGTTAAGCATGTACAGTTAACAGAATAAACGAGAGGTAAGAAAGCACATTGCCAGAGTTTCCTAATTGGTCTTATATAGCTGAGGCTGACGCGAGAGAGAAATTTCAGCTACAAGAGAGTATTTAAACCTAATGCAAAGTACAATCATCACATTAAATAGCTAGGCCTATATATTGAATATACGAGCATATGGATGTAGATACATTTATGTATATACTTATTTATATTTATATTTTTTTATGTAGATACATTTATTTATTTAAGAGTTAGTAAACAGTGAACAAATACATAGAAATATTTTTGTTTAAACAGATATTTTCTATTTAACAAAAACATATTCATGTTGAAAATATAATTCATAATAATTACGATAGCATCTAGATATATTAGGCAAAAAAATGGCTGATTGCTATTGTGCTTATGAGAAAAAATCCGCAATGCTAAAATTAAAAAAAAAACATTCCTATACTATACGTCGTCTTATAAATACACACGTAAGTGTGTTAAATCCACCCATCGCCTGAATAACTACACACCTAAGTGCGTTAAATCCACCCATCGCCTGAATAACTACACACCTAAGTGCGTTAAATCCACCCATTACCACAATAACTACACACGTAAGTGCGTTAAATCCACCCATCGCCTGAATAACTACACACTTAAGTATGTTAAATCCACCCATTGCCTGTATAACTACACACTTAAGTGTGTGTTATGTAGGTATAACCCATTCATCACATCGTAGATATTGTGCGAGGTTGTGCTACATTCCTCAAACCTGTTTTCTTTTCACCTGTTTTTTTTACCTGTTTTTTTACCTGTTATTTTACCTGTAATTGCACTGCCTGGGCCTATGTAACACAAGATAACTATGGGAACACAGGTAAACTATTCAAATAAGTAGCTAGTTAGAGTTCAGGAGGAAGAGTGATGTTATTATAATTGCATAGTAACTTATAATAAATAAAAAGTATGAATAAATCATTGTGTGTTACATTGAGCCACCTAGAGTCATAGACCTGTTAATGGAGGAAATAGCCCTAGCGCTATCCTTAGCTAGTGTAAATAGATTGAATATTTACTTAGATTGTATTTACTTAGTGATATATATAATAGATATATATAGACATAGTGAAATTGTATTTAGATAGTAATCAGTAAATACAATAAGTTTTATGTAAATAATATACACAATAGATTTAATGTAAATAATATTTACTATAGATTCAAAGTAAATAATATTTACTATAGATTCAAAGTAAATAATAACTACAATAGATTCAATGTAAATAATAACTACAATAGATTCAATGTAAATAATAACTACAATAGATTCAATGTAAATAATATTTACAATAGATTCAATGTAAATAATAACTACAATAGATTCAATGTAAATAATAACTACAATAGATTCAATGTAAATAATAACTACAATAGATTCAATGTAAATAATAACTACAATAGATTCAATGTAAATAATATCTACAATAGATTCAATGTAAATAATAACTACAATAGATTCAATGTAAATAATAACTACAATAGATTCAATGTAAATAATAACTACAATAGATTCAATGTAAATAATAACTACAATAGATTCAATGTAAATAATATCTACAATAGATTCAATGTAAATAATATCTACAATAGATTCAATGTAAATAATAACTACAATAGATTCAATGTAAATAATATCTACAATAGATTCAATGTAAATAATAACTACAATAGATTCAATGTAAATAATAACTACAATAGATTCAATGTAAATAATAACTACAATAGATTCAATGTAAATAATAACTACAATAGATTCAATGTAAATAATATCTACAATAGATTCAATGTAAATAATATCTACAATAGATTCAATGTAAATAATATCTACAATAGATTCAATGTAAATAATAACTACAATAGATTCAATGTAAATAATATCTACAATAGATTCAATGTAAATAATAACTACAATAGATTCAATGTAAATAATAACTACAATAGATTCAATGTAAATAATAACTACAATAGATTCAATGTAAATAATATCTACAATAGATTCAATGTAAATAATAACTACAATAGATTCAATGTAAATAATATCTACAATAGATTCAATGTAAATAATAACTACAATAGATTCAATGTAAATAATATCTACAATAGATTCAATGTAAATAATATCTACAATAGATTCAATGTAAATAATATCTCCGTTGTATCGAGGGTAAATTGCATTAAATTCAAATCTCGAATTCTGTGTTATTTTTCCAAGATATAAAATTACATTTGAGGCCATCAAACAAACCTTTGAAGATACAATGAACAAACATGGAGAGGACATGTAGGGAACATGTAGGGAGACATGAAGGGAATATGAGGGGAATATGAGAACATGAAGGGAGACAAGAATGGAATAGGAGGGGAATATGAGAACATGTATGCAATATTAAGGCAACATAAAAAAAACTACTAATTTAATAGCTAGATATTTTAGTTGGTATCCATGATACATACAGGTATAATGGATACCAGTTTAAATAAAATCTTTCCAAAAAAATACTTGATACAGGATGTGTCTCACATATTTTGTGCTTCTCTTTCTTATTCAATATGAAAATTAAAATTAAATTTTAGAAATATGTACTCTTTTTGGCCAGAGCTGCATAGACTGCGTGCAAATAATTATCTTGTTCTGTTATTGAGTGTCGTATTTATAAACGCTTTCCTAAGGTGTTATTTCTGCATTGTCATATTTAATGAGTAGGTTAGGAGCATATAGGAGGGGTTATTTTAGAATTATTTAGTACACATGGAGGGTAAAATTAGAAACAGACCACAGTTAGTTTGAGTACCAACAGTATTTGGAGATATGAAAGGAGGTGTCTTACAGGTGGATGAAGGAGGTACCTATAGGTGTTTCACAGGTAGATGAAGGAGGAATATTAGAGGTAGAAAAAAGAAGAATAAAAATATTCACTTAATCTCCCTCCATATCTTTATCAGTGGAAAGGTAATCCTTTCACCTTAAAAAACTTGATCTAAATATTGTAAGTTAATTTGTGTAACTAGCCTTTAGCCAACTCATTTATTGATTGAATTTAGAAATGTCAACGTAAGATGGAATGAACATTCTGTCTGATCACTTATTTAAATTTTAGTTCATTACCTTAGCAAAATTGCGGCAGGTTATGTTATAATCGGATTTATTCATCATCTTGTTATTCGCATAACTCAAAAATTATTAAACCAAATTGCCTGGAATTTGGTGGGACGATTGATTATTACCCAGGAACCATTTGGTAAAATTTTGGGAGCGATTGGGTCAAATGTCAAGGTCAAAGTCCTCTATAACATCAAGCAATATTGATGATCAAGGTCATTTATAAGCGGTGGCAAAGGTTTGCGCTCCACGAGTGCCCGTTCTAGTTTGTAGCGGGTTTCGTTGTCCTCCTTATTTGGTACGAAAATGAATTCTGAGGCCAATACTTGAAATTGAGAAATACTCAGTAAAATAAACAAATTGAGAATTCATCTCCAGGTAAATTTACCTGTGCAGCTCGGTATAAATTAATTACCAGACTAACAAGGTAATGAAATGAATTTGAATGTTGAAATATATTTTGGTAATTAGATTTAATTTACTAGATATATCATCATGAAGAACGGGCACAATAAATATTGGCTAGTGAATATAGATTTGCTCTTTGGAAACCCAATCTTCTTCTATATCTATCTATACTAATAATTTCCTTAGTATGTTTATTTATTTGGTGTCCGCTTTTACACTACGGGTATTAAACATGAAGAATGTAACTATGATACGCACGGGAATATATTGACTTGATATTTAAATTCCCCTGTTTTTATTCCATTTTTAAATGTATTTTATCTATAAAATAAATTAGACTATGCAGAAAATTTAATTTTAATTGAATTCATTGAGAGTAACCTAATAACGGATAATAGATTGATATTGATGATGACCCGTTATTTTTAACGGAAGAGTACACTAGTACTATAATAAGAGCCGCATCCGTCCGTCTGTCACACTTTTATTAGGAAATACATATTAAAAGGAAAAACAAATCATTTGTGGCAGTATCATGACTACGGGCTACAATAATATTTTTTTAATCAGAATATGTGTATCAATGATACATTCTTGCATTCGAATATAATTTAGAATCAATAACAGGTACTGTACTACATAGTTTAAATAATAAATAGAATAAAATAAAGTGGTAAAAAACATGCTAATATGTATCCGATATTTCGGTTTCATCAAAAAATTATCCTCAAGAGAACCTAGATATATTTCATTTTATACCATTTAAATACAAATTATCCTACCTACGATACAGAAATATATAACAAATATTACAGTTAAATAAATAAACAAGTGACTATAATCACATTAACCATTCACAGAGACAATTTCTTCTAAAATCTACAAACATTGTGAGGAAGATTTTAAATAATGTAAAGATTAGGAAGTAGAATTCATTGATTACTTGCTCGTACGGATGCATTGTACTCATATTAATGTATGTGCGCGTGCGTGTAATATATATATATACATATACATATATAATTATATAGTATGAATATTATAGCAACGCTCCTCTATAGTGGACTCATCTATAATGAATGTGGAGTCCTGAGTATAAGGATTACCCTGTAGAGCAGTGGTTCTTAAACGGGGTTGCGCGGCACCCCTTTGGGGCATGGATTGTTTACAGGGGTTGCATGAGATGGTTGTAGTTTATAAGTTTTGTTCTTGCTATTAATATCATGCAGAATATACATGAAGTATATTTTCCTCAAAATGTTGCGATATTAGGTAGTTATAAAAGTATACAAATTTTCTGATATAAACACCTAATTATTATTGTGACTTTCGATAAAAAAATTATATCTTTGAGTGTGGGATTTCTCGTTTTGTGTGCCTGTAACTTTTATTCCTTCTGTCCTATATTTTAACACAATATAGCTACTGCATTGTTATCACAAATTATATTGTTTTCTTTAATTTCAAATGGATTATAATTTTCCTTACCTAAAAAAAATTTTACATTGTGAAAATAAAAGTATCATTTTCCTTACTTTTTCAATTTGTATATTTAATTCTCAAATCATAGTAACCAAATATATTCTAATTGTATATTTTCAATCAATTTCAATGCAATACAATGCTCAGGGGGTGCCTGAGAACAGCAAGGGGTGTGCGAGAAAAATACTTTAAGAACCACTGCTGTAGAGTGAACAAATTTTCTTCAGTCTGCCATGAATAGCCATCAGTTAAAGAAAACTAATTTCCATCATGGCAGACTAAAGGAAATTTGTCCACTATACAAGGTAATTCTCTTACTAAGGACTCTACATTCTCTAAAGAGGAGTGCACTATAAAAGAGTTCTACTGTATATATACAGGGTGACCCACAAAATAGTGTACCCAACTTCTAATTAATGTAAACATTGTATTTATAAGTAAATAATAAATCTTATGCATTATTTATGGAAATAGACTATTTTCAATTTTACCTGAAAAAAATTTTATATTAATGTTAAATACACTATTTAATTTAATCCAAATTTGGGTACACTTTTTGTGGGTCACCCTGTATACTTAATTGTTCATAGAAAATAATAAAATATCCTGTAAAAGTATCAAATTATGAAATTTCAGACACATTTCCTGAATCAGTAAATTCCCAATAAAAGGTTTAGATTAGAAATTCTATACGTTCTCCGCTGCCTCGTTCTAACCATTAAACTAGAACTTTTGCTCAATTAGTTCCATGGAACGTTTGCGTGAATAACCAATAGACAGAATTTTAAGCGAAAACACAGTCTGGTAACGTTCAAAAACTCTATGCATGTTTATCAAAAACTTCTGCTAAATAACTTCGTAAATAAAGTTCGCAACTCAAAAGTAACGAAATAACAGAATTTTCCTAACAAAAACATTTCTGAACAGCCATTGATGTGAAATCTGGTGAACATTTTTAACTATTTTACCAATCATAACACTTAGTTTGAAGCTCTACTAAGGCCTTAGGATTGTTGTTGTCTGATAATATTGTCTCCGAAAGAGCTTATCCTTGCACAATTCTTTAAAAGTAATATAAGTAAATAGATTTATATGAAATGTATATAAAACTATATACAAAAGAAATATTAAAAGAATGTTTTAATTTGCAGTTTTCTCTTGGATTGCTATTTTATTCTTAAGTCTGTACCGGCGCTTATGGAGACTAAAATTGGAGTCTGAGTCACCGGTGTACTAACCAGGGAATGACTTTACTGTTTACACTAGCACGGGAGGTGGCGCTTATGGAGACTAGAATTGAAGTCTGGGTCACCGGTGTACTAACCAGGGAATGACTTTACTGTTTACACTAGCACGGGAGGTGGCGATTATGGATAATAGACATGGAGTCTACTTACTTATCATCTGTTCCCGGTGTTCTAACCTGGGAGTTACTCTGACTAGGGCTTAACCTTTTCAATCGGCAAACTGACAATGAATGCATTAGAAAAATTAAAACTTTATTCACCTGCAAAATCGTGACCAAAATTTAAATACAGCTTGCCGGGTAATTACCGAAAGTTTGACCATAAGTTTTGAATCATTTATTCATATAATTGCTACAACTTCAGTGACTGAGTGTGTAAAACATAACTACTAAAACTGTCCGAAATACATCCACATTCATTATTCCATTCGAAAAGCTAAGTCTCGTCTATTATTCATGAATTTTAATTCAGCATAGGAAATGGAAAAGTAAATAAAATTTGTCAATCCTTCAATATAAAAAATTCAGAACAGTTAATACAGAATATCTATTTTATAACATTTTGTAAAAGAATTGTGCTAAAATTAATAAATATTGTTAGCATTTACTTTATATAAATATATCTTTTTTTTTCGAATTAAATTAAATGAATTCTCAACAGTAAATCACGACTCATAAAACAAATGATGGATCTTTTCTGTTTGCTGGGCGCATTTGAAAATAATGGAAATAAAAAATAAAAATAATAATGGTGTCATAGGTACTGACTTTTAAAATTAAATTATTCAGTTAGAAAAAATACAGATTTTCTATAATAAATAATGTTTTTTTTTCCTGGGTGAATATGAAACCTAATATAATGATAATAAAAATTTCCTTGAACGAATCGGCATTATGGCGATTTGGAAGCAGATCTGTTGGATAATGGGATGAGTTCTAAGTTATCGGAAGGTTTCACATTTTCGATCATATAAGAATATTATTTTTATTCGTTATCCTAATTATTAATTCACTTCAGACTACAATCTTCGTCATCAAGTGAAAATGTTCTCATGAAGCTGAGGTCTTCAAATATATATATTATATTATATTTGCATTGTTTCCATAGTTTTCAAATGCGCCCAGCAAACAGAAAAGACCCCAAAGCATATGAAAAAATATGACAACTAGATTATGTGCACTCGGCAGAGTGCATACCTTCGCCGCCGCTTCGACCCGTTCTCTCCTAAAATTTAATAAACTGCTAACTGGATAATAACCAATCGTCCCAACAAGTTTCATGCAATATGGTGCAATTTTTTTGAGTTATAAATGACCTTTACCTTGACCTTCGACCAGATCGCTCCCAATATTCTACCAGAAGGATCCTGGACATTGAACAATTGTACCATCAAATTTCAGACAATTTGGTTGACTACTTTTTGAGTTATTGAGTTACAAATGGCCTTGACCTTTGATCTTTGACCTTCGACCCGATCGCTCCCA
This sequence comes from Caprella mutica, assembly GCA_947561585.1. NCBI lineage: Eukaryota > Metazoa > Arthropoda > Malacostraca > Amphipoda > Caprellidae > Caprella > Caprella mutica. Next base: position 15,643 of record CANNZV010002253.1, read on the forward strand.
AAATCTCCCAAAATGCTTCCTGCACCAATTGTCCAAGTTTCATGCAATATGGTGCAATACTTTTTGAGTTATAAATGACCATGACCTTGACCTTTGTCCGGGTCACTCCCAAAATTCTATCAGCAGGTCACTGGACATGGACCAATCGTTTCACCAAATTTTAGGCAAATTGGGTGAACACTTTTTCAGTTAAACGAATAACAAGATGATAAATAAATAAATAAATAATTAAACGACGGCTAAAATATGATCTTCTTGCATTCTGCGAAGGTAATGATAGCCAATGCAAAGAGACAGTGCCATCACACGGACAATGATAGCCAATGCAAAGAGACAGCGCCATCACATGGACAATGATAGCCAATGCAAAGAGACAGTGCCATCACACGGACAATGATAGCCAATGCAAAGAGACAGCGCCATCACACGGACAATGATAGCTAATGCAAAGAGACAGTGCCATCACACGGACAATGATAGCCAATGCAAAGAGACAGTGCCATCACACGGACAATGATAGCCAATGCAAAGAGACAGCGCCATCACACGGACAATGATAGCTAATGCAAAGAGACAGTGCCATCACACGGACAATGATAGCCAATGCAAAGAGACAGTGCCATCACACGGACAATGATAGCCAATGCGAAGAGACAGCGCCATCACATGGACAATGATAGCCAATGCAAAGAGACAGCGCCATCACACGGACAATGATAGCTAATGCAAAGAGACAGTGCCATCACACGGACAATGATAGCCAATGCAAAGAGACAGTGCCATCACACGGACAATGATAGCCAATGCAAAGAGACAGCGCCATCACACGGACAATGATAGCTAATGCAAAGAGACAGTGCCATCACACGGACAATGATAGCCAATGCAAAGAGACAGTGCCATCACACGGACAATGATAGCCAATGCGAAGAGACAGTGCCATCACACGGAAAATGATAGCCAATGCAAAGAGACAGCACCTTGTAAATACTGAATAATAAAAAATATTATAATTATAAGCCGCCGCAGTAACAGCAACGAAGACATCATCAACAAATACTACACTAGCTATACTATAGCTATACTAGCTGCACTGAAGTACTAAGTGGCTTACATTACCAATTGATAAAAAAGGCTATAATTAACACTTCACTGGGCACATTTATTGTGATTGATGGTTGTTTAACCCTTCACTGGGCACATTTATTGTGATTGATGGTTGTTTAACCCTTCACTGGGCACATTTAAAGTGATTGATGGTTGCTTAACCCTTCACTTCGCATTGTTTATGAATGTTAAAACAACCACCAATAGTTGTAAATAAAGTGCGCAGTGAAGAGTTAAAACAACCACCAATAGTTGTAAATAAAGTGAACAGTGAAGGGTTAAAACAACCACCAATAGTTGTAAATAAAGTGCGCAGTGAAGAGTTAAAACAACCACCAACAGTTGTAAATAAAGTGCACAGTGAAGGGTTAAAACAACCACCAATAGTTGTAAATAAAGTGCGCAGTGAAGAGTTAAAACAACCACCAACAGTTGTAAATAAAGTGCACAGTGAAGAGTTAAAACAACCACCAATAGTTGTAAATAAAGTGCACAGTGAAGAGTTAAAACAACCACCAATAGTTGTAAATAAAGTGCACAGTGAAGGGTTAAAACAACCACCAATAGATGTAAATAAAGTGCACAGTGAAGAGTTAAAACAACCACCAATAGTTGTAAATAGAGTGCACAGTGAAGAGTTAAAACAACCACCAATAGTTGTAAATAGAGTGCACAGTGAAGAGTTAAAACAACCACCAACAGTTGTTAATAAAGTGCACAGTGAAGGGTTAAAACAACCACCAATAGTTGTAAATAAAGTGCGCAGTGAAGAGTTAAAACAACCACCAACAGTTGTAAATAAAGTGCACAGTGAAGAGTTAAAACAACCACCAATAGTTGTAAATAAAGTGCACAGTGAAGAGTTAAAACAACCACCAATAGTTGTAAATAAAGTGCACAGTGAAGGGTTAAAACAACCACCAATAGATGTAAATAAAGTGCACAGTGAAGAGTTAAAACAACCACCAATAGTTGTAAATAGAGTGCACAGTGAAGAGTTAAAACAACCACCAATAGTTGTAAATAGAGTGCACAGTGAAGAGTTAAAACAACCACCAATAGATGTAAATAAAGTGCACAGTGAAGAGTTAAAACAACCACCAATAGTTGTAAATAAAGTGCACAGTGAAGAGTTAAAACAACCACCAATAGTTGTAAATAGAGTGCACAGTGAAGAGTTAAAACAACCACCAATAGTTGTAAATAGAGTGCACAGTGAAGAGTTAAAACAACCACCAATAGTTGTAAATAGAGTGCACAGTGAAGAGTTAAAACAACCACCAATAGTTGTAAATAGAGTGCACAGTGAAGAGTTAAAACAACCACCAACAGTTGTAAATAGAGTGCACAGTGAAGAGTTAAAACAACCACCAATAGTTGTAAATAGAGTGCACATCATCTTAACGTTCACGCAATGCACCGATATTTGCCTACCGATATTTGTATCCACATAGAGACAGATATCGTGCTAATTATCGTAGTATCAAATCGGTAATAAATACTTGGTTTGAATTACTCAGAAGTTTTAACGAACAAACTCACAAACGTGACCTTGCAGCCTAAGATCAATGGGTTTATACCTAGCAACTAGAAACTAATGTCTAGTGCCCTAGTTAAGTGCTAGTACTACCACAGTGCGTGCTATATTGCTACCACAGTGCGTGCTAGTGCTACCACAGTGAGTACTAGTGCTAGCACAGTGAGTACTAGTGCTAGCACAGTGCGTACTAGTGCTACCACAGTGCGTACTAGTGCTAGCATTGCGTGCTATACTGCTAGTACAATGAGTACTAGTGCTAGCACAGTGAGTACTAGTGCTAGCACTGTGAGTACTAGTGCTACCACAGTGCGTGCTAGTGCTACCACAATGAGTGCTAGTGCTACCACAGTTCGAGCTAGTGCTACCACAGTGAGTACTAGTGCAACCACAATGAGTGCTAGTGCTACCACAGTGCGTGCTAGTGCTACCACAGTGAGTACTAGTGCTACCACAATGAGTGCTAGTGCTACCACAGTGCGTGCTAGTGCTACCACAGTGCGTGCTAGTGCTACCACAGTGCGTGCTAGTGCTACCACAGTGCGTGCTAGTGCTACCACAGTGAGTACTAGTGCTGCCATGGTGAGTGCTACTGCTACCACAGTGAGTACTAGTGCTACCACAGTGCGTGCTATAGTGCTAGCACAATGAGAACTAGTGCTAGTACAGTGAGTACTAGTGCTACCACAGTGAGTACTAGTGCTACCACATTGAGTACTAGTACTACCACAGTGAGAGCTATAGTGCTACCAAAGTGCGTGCTAGTGCCACCACAGTTCGTGCTATTGCTACCACAGTGAGTACTAGTGCTACCACAGTGCGTGCTAGTGCTAGCACAGTGAGTACTAGTGCTAGCACAATGAGTGCTAGTGCTACCACAGTGAGTACTAGTGCTAGCACAATGAGTGCTAGTGCTACCACAGTGAGTGCTAGTGCTACCACAGTGAGTGCTATTGGTACCACAGTGAGTACTAGTGCTACCATAGTGCGTGCTAGTGCTAGCACAGTGAGTACTAGTGCTACCACAGTGAGTGCTAGTGCTACCACAGTGAGTGCTAGTGCTACTACAGTGAATACTAGTACTAGCACTGGCCTCCACATTTGAAGTTTGTGAAATTATGGAAATTATCATGTAACTTGATATTGAAATAATAAAAGAACTTGAATAAGAAAACAGAAAATTTTGTGGGAAGTAAAAATAAACTCCAATGAATGAGTTTTCTTGAGATCTTTGAACTGAAATGTTTTAGGAAAATAAATAGGGTAAGAATCCATCACCAGAGGCGAATTGAATACTATATGAAAATATAAATAGGTTTACTAAATAAACTCATCAAAAAAATGAGCATTAAAATATGTTCATTGAGTAGAAACTACTGTATTCTATCCCACAATCTAAGAGGAAAATGAAGAGGTGATAGTAAATGAAGCCTACGATCGAGTCTACTTAACCCAAAATCTAGGACCTCGTAGTTGAAGAACATGGGGTACGGTCAAGAGCCCCCCCGGTCAAGAGCCCCCCCGGTCATGAGCCCCCCCGGTCACGAGCTCCCCCGGTCATGAGCCCCCTAGGTCATAAGCCCGCCGGTCACGAGCCCCCCTCCATGTTTTTTTAATCCTTATTTACCTAGTTAAACAAATGAAGAACTACTTAGATAGAAATAACTGAGAGTTGCTAATGTAGTTTGTTGTATCCGCTAGATTGTTGTACTGCACACTTCATGATTGTTTAATGACCTGGCAGGGAGGTTGGGGGGGCGGCACGCCCCCCGATATACATATATTTTATGTCTAATCAGTAATGAACTACAAAAGTGTCAATAAGGATTAAATAATATAGGTAAATAAGGATTTAAAAGCAGGGGGGCTCGTGACCGGGGGGGCTTATGACCTAGGGGGGCTCATGACCGGGGGGGCTCTTGACCGGAGGGGCTTATGACCGGGGGGGCTCTTGACCGGGGGGGCTTATGACCTACACCCGAAGAACATAACCCTAGCGCTCTCCTCTAAAACTGCAAGTAGCGTTAGAAAAGTGATAAACATGGTAAAAATGAAACAAGACAATCCATAAACCAAATTAAAATAGTTCGGGGACCAAAGGGACGCAACCCCCCTTCTCTTCCATTCACCACAGACAACTTCAGGATAGAGTCCATGGGGTTTAGTGGAATAGTGGTGTTATGTCCCTGTCCACAAAAAAATCTATAATTCCTTTTTTATAATTTTTTATAATATTTCCCTACAAATTTTTGTCCTGTTTTTTTCCAAAAATAAAAATCTATAATTTTTTTCTAAAAAAATTATTTTATAATTTTTTCTAAAAAAAATTTGTAAGTTATTTTCCTATGATTATTTTCTACAATTTTTTTCATCAGCTGCAATTGGCGTAGCTTACTCCAGAAAAAAAAGCAACAAAGGCACAATTAGTTTCTGAAGACCAGAGTAAATATGTTCTATTTCTAATATGAGTCTCTGAGTGCGGAAACTTCCTATTTTTCTTTCTCTTTGGTGTATTTTGTACGCCAGAAAGAACGAATTATTATCAAACCAATCGAAGTGTTCAAATTTCTCAGCATGATATAAAAAGTTCCAAGAGTTTCATTGGTAACTTCCACTTTGTTTTTCTTTTGTAACATTTCAAAAGACTCTAAACTTATAAATTCGATAGAGGATAGCGGAAAAATTTACCTCATTTCCAAGATTGTTTCTGGATAAAAACTTCAATTCCTTGAAAATTTCTTCAGATGATTGGAATCACAAAGAATTTTTTGAATATTTCTTTGGGTTTATTTTTATAAAAAATATTTTTTTAATATATTTATATAGCCAGTATTATTAAGTACTTCATTCTTGCTTTGAATTATTTCAAATAAATTGAATCCAATTATATAGGGGAAGAATGACCATTTCTCGAAATTCTTTCAAGTTCATTTTCTATTTAAAAATATCAATGCATTACATTTAAAAAAATGTATTAAAACACTATTTAAAAATATCAATGCATTACATTTCATAAAAATTCTCCTAATTGACTAATCATTGAAATATAGAGTAAGTTTGGAGCTTTCAGAAAACAAAAATTACATAAATTATTAATTAACTTTTATCTTAATTCGTATCCATGAAACCAGCATCTATCATTGATACCACTTGAAATGAAAGTTAAATATAAATTATTATACAATTTTTCATACATGATCGAAAATATAGAACCGTCTGATGACTCAGAAATCATCCTACGTATATTCATATATGTGAACACTGAATAAATAATTTAAACCACAAAAATAATAATTAATAAATAGCATCTTACAATCTTCTATCAAATAATTTCCTTAGTGTGATTATTTATTTATTCATTCATTTGGTGTCCGCTTTTACACTACGGGTATTAAAAATGAAAAATGTAACTATGATACGCACGGGAATATATTGACTTGATATTTAAATTCCCCTGTTCTAATTTATTTTTTTATATGTAATTTATCTATGGAAAAAGTATCAGTTTATGCTGAAAATGAATTTATTTTAATTCACTAAAAAGAACCTAACAAAGGGTAATAATTTACTATTGAAGACCCGTTATTTTTAACGGGCAAATACTCTAGTGACTGAGTCTAGTCTATACTAATAATTTCCTTAGTCTGTTTATTTATTTAGTGTCCGCTTTTACACGACGGGTATTAACAGGTTCTAACATGTCCAGACAAGTTCCAACATTTCCAGACAGGTTCTAACATGTCCAGACAGGTTCTAACATGTCCAGACAGGTTCTAACATGTCCAGACAGGTTCTAACATGTCCAGACAGGTTCTAACATGTCCAGACAGGTTCTAACATGTCCAGACAGGTTCTAACATGTCCAGACAAGTTCTAACATGTCCAGACAGGTTCTAACATGTCCAGACAGGTTCTAACATGTCCAGACAGGTTCTAACATGTACAGACAGGTTCTAACATGTCCAGACAGGTTCTAACATGTCCAGACAGGTTCTAACATGTCCAGACAGGTTCTAACATGTCCAGACATGAGAAATGTAACTATGATACGCACGGGAATATATTGACTTGGTATTTAAATATCCTGTTAATTCTATTCAATTTTTAAATTTATTTAATCTATGAAATAAATTAGACTATGCAGAAAATTTAATTTTAATCGAATTCATTAAAAGTAACGTAATAACGGGAAATAAATTGGTACTGATGATGACCCGTTATTTTTAACGTGAAAGTACACTAGTCTAACATATACATATAATAATAGTATAGACAATTTAATATACCATATAGAAAACCTTACCTACAAATAGATAGAATATGTTCTACATTTTTTGCATCATTATTTTATTAGTTCGAATGTAAGCATTGAAATGATCTTAACAATAATCCTCTGAAGAGTGAAATATCGGGCCAATATTGCCCCAATTAATAGCCATCAGGTGCACTATAACTAATGTTTAACCTGTACCTGATGGGTACGAGGAAAAACTAGACCAAAAAACATTTAAACGTTTTTATGATGAAGTGCACAGTGAAGGGTTAAAACAACCACCAATAGTTGTAAATAAAGTGCACAGTGAAGAGTTAAAACAACCACCAATAGTTGTAAATAAAGTGCACAGTGAAGGGGTAAAACAACCACCAATGGTAGTAAATAAAGTGCACAGTGAAGGGTTAAAACAACCACCAATAGTTGTAAATAAAGTGCACAGTGAAGGGGTAAAACAACCACCAATGGTTGTAAATAAAGTGCACAGTGAAGGGTTAAAACAACCACCAATAGTTGTAAATAAAGTGCGTAGTGAAGGGTTAAAACAACCACCAATAGTTGTAAATAAAGTGCACAGTGAAGGGTTAAAACAACAACCAATAGTTGTAAATAAAGTGCACAGAGAAGGGTTAAAACAACCACCAATAGTTGTGAATAAAGTGCACAGTGAAGGGTTAAAACAACAACCAATAGTTGTGAATAAAGTGCACACTAAAGAGTTTAATTAAACATGATAAAGTGTCATGCTAAGAATGTGTAAAAACTAATTTAAATGTACTGCTTTAAAATTTATAGTAAATTTAGAAATAACTATTCTGTGAAAAACTGAAGACACAAATGAAGAATTTTAATTAACCCATGAGAGTTTAGAATGAGATTTATTAACTGTGAGTTAATTAATTATTAGAGTGAAGTATTAAATCGGTCACCAAGTTGGCATATACCAAGAAGACTATAAAATTTATTATTCAAAATAATTACCTCTTATTTAGCGCCATCTTTAATTTCCATTGTGACGTAAGAGTTAAATTTCCCATTATTTAGCGCCATCTTGAATTTCCATTGTGACGTGAGAGTTAAATTTCCCATTATTTAGCGCCATCTTGAATTTCCATTGTGACGTGAGAGTTAAATTTCCCATTATTTAGCGCCATCTTGAATTTCCATTGTGACGTGAGAGTTAAATTTCCCATTATTTAGCGCCATCTTGAATTTCCATTGTGGCGTAAGAGTTAAATTTCCCATTATTTAGCGCCATCTTGAATTTCCATTGTGACGTGAGAGTTAAATTTCCCTTTATTTAGCGCCATCTTGAACTTCCATTATGACGTGAGAGTTAAATTTCCCATTATTTAGCGCCATCTTGAATTTCCATTGTGGCGTAAGAGTTAAATTTCCCATTATTTAGCGCCATCTTGAATTTCCATTGTGACGTAAGAGTTAAATTTCCCATTATTTAGCGCCATCTTGAATATAAAATTCTTCTAACAAAGTACCTATGTTTTGATTAAACAGTAACAATTAAAGAAGACAACCCCAGAACTTCTTAATTTGTCATAACCAACCTAACTTCCAGATTCTGTGTCCAAATTTGAAGATCAAATAAGAGACTTGACTTCAAAGAAGAGAATATCTTCACATCGGTTATGCCAAATCTGGTCACTGACTTCAATTACGATATTGAAATCATCTTACGAGGTGAACAACCTTCGGTCATTCTAAAGGTGAAAAACCTGAGAAGGAGTTGCAAACTTGTATTCCTTATTAGTAAATACACTGCAATAGGACTAAAGTTAGCCCACCAACACTTTTATAATACTAAGTCCACGCAAGAAAAGGTGCACGAGTAACTGGTTTATGTTTTAGAATTGAGTTTACTTTACACGAAATATTAAGGAAAGTCAGTTTTCTGTTTAATTTAAATTTGTGAAAAGTAGGTCTTCTAATTAGATAAGATTCTTACGGATACCAAATCTTATATTTTATGCACATAGTTTCACAATAATTCATTAAGCGAGTATGTAAAAGAATAAGTATTATTATACTAGAATTGGAGTCTGAGTCACCGGTGTACTAACCAGGAAATGACTTGACTTTACTGTTTACACTAGCACGGGAGGTGGCGCTTATGGAGACTAGAATTGGAGTCTGAGTCACCGGTGTACTAACCAGGGAATGACTTTACTGTTTACACTTGCACGGGAGGTGGCGCTTATGGAGACTAGAATTGGAGTCTGAGTCACCGGTGTACTAACCAGGGAATGACTTTACTGTTTACACTTGCACGGGAGGTGGCGCTTATGGAGACTAGAATTGGAGTCTGAGTCACCGGTGTACTAACCAGGGAATGACTTTACTGTTTACACTAGCACGGGAGGTGGCGCTTATGGAGACTAGAATTGGAGTCTGAGTCACCGGTGTACTAACCAGGGAATGACTTTACTGTTTACACTTGCACGGGAGGTGGCGCTTATGGAGACTAGAATTGGAGTCTGAGTCACCGGTGTACTAACCAGGGAATGACTTTACTGTTTACACTAGCACGGAAGGTGGCGGTTATGGAGACTAGAATTGGAGTCTGAGTCACCGGTGTACTAACCAGGGAATGACTTTACTGTTTACACTAGCACGGGAGGTGGCGCTTATAGAAACTATTGATTCAGTTGTTCTTGGTAAATAAGAAAAATTTATAAATTAGTAGTTATCATTACATAGCCTTTAGACTGAAAAGTCATAAGTTCTAATTATTGTAGTCCACATGAATCGGTACAGTTAGCAGTCGTTTCTTGGCACACTAAATTTTCATTGAGATCCTGTGGTGCTTAAGAAAGCTTCCTAGTCATTAAAAAGGGAGAAGGAGATGTGGTTTACTTGTGTGTCCTCATCAGTTGATATAGAATTGCTTTAGCAATATCCTTTTAAGTGTTTGAAAGAATTAAAAGAATGAAAGTAAAATATCTTTTATCTGTTGTTGAAATTAAGTTTTAATTGTGAAATTTGTTTATTTACTTTCATATAGATTATGTTTTCTCAAAGGTTTCATTAATAAATTTTGAAGATATTTCTAGTTGAACTTTTAAAACTGGTTACAATAATTGATTCAACCTTTCACTACGCACTTTGTAAGTATATTTACAACTTATTTCTATGAATTCCAAAAATAAATAAAAATAGAGTCAGAAATCAGACTGAAATTCGATTTCATAATGATATAAATTATATATGAGCGTGCGGTCTTTCGATCACATCTAATAAATGATTTTAGTACAAAGATTATGAAGAGCAAAATTAGCCTTTTAACTAAGGAACCAAGGCAACGTCAAAGTACTAGAAAAGCGACCGTTCAATCAAAAACATCTATAAAGGTCACATTATTTTATGACTCATGTTAATGCTCAATGCATCAGTAGGTACTGTGACAATCCATTATATGAAATTAAAAATAAAATATTAATAATTCTAATTCAATCAATTTCTTATAATACTTACAGTACCTTGATACCAAAGCAATAGGTAACACTTATAATACCTTCTATTAAAGCTATCATCTACAGGTAACACTTCTAATACCTTGTATTACACCTATCATCTACAGGTAACACTTCTAATACCTTCTATTAAAGCTATCATCTACAGGTAACACTTATAATACCTTCTATTAAAGCTATCATCTACAGGTAACACTTATAATACCTTCTATTAAAGCTATCATCTATAGGTAACACTTATAATACCTTCTATTAAAGCTATCATCTACAGGTAACACTTATAATACCTTCTATTAAAGCTATCATCTACAGGTAACACTTATAATACCTTCTATTAAAGCTATCATCTACAGGTAACACTTATAATACCTTCTATTAAAGCTATCATCTACAGGTAACACTTATAATACCTTCTATTAAAGCTATCATCTACAGGTAACACTTATAATACCTTCTATTAAAGCTATCATCTACAGGTAACACTTATAATACCTTCTATTAAAGCTATCATCTACAGGTAACACTTCTAATACCTTCTATTAAAGCTAACATCTATAGGTAACACTTATAATACCTTCTATTAAAGCTATCATCTACAGGTAACACTTCTAATACCTTCTATTAAAGCTAACATCTACAGGTAACACTTATAATACCTTCTATTAAAGCTATCATCTATACACTATAGGTATCTGAATAAAGTATAAATATTTACTCTATGCATATATGGTGAATACTTTAAACGCTGAAGAATGCCAAGAGCTGGTGGATGTACCATCATAATAATATATTCTATGAATTTGAATGGAGAAAGTGGGACTATTTTAAGAAGAAAATTATCTATACTTCTGCATTTATTAACTTATATCGCAAGCAATATGGTATCTAATTAAATTACCGAGACAAAATGTTAAATTGTTTAGTTCTCCCATAAGATCAATAATGTGGGACCATACAAAACTAGGGGCTTACCATAGATATCCTGTTACAATAACATTTACATAGCTAGTGAATAGTTAGATCATCTCGAAGAATTTCTTAGAAAACAAAGTCTAGTTTAAAGTTATCTTTCATTTAGATTCGTATGATATAGCTTTATCAGAAATTAGTTTAATGTTAATTAAGTACATCGTATTTCATGATCACATTTAATCAAAACCAAGTATGAAAACCTGTTTGCTGAATCAAAACTGTTGCAGAAAATAACATTTTAAACGAATTGGTTTACAAAACAAAACATATCTGCGTATTATGGATAACTGAAACAAAAACGAAATCATTTAATATATTCAACACAAAACTATAAATCTAACAGGTTGTACCTATCAGACACAGTCGGACGCATCTCACCGAGAAACTGACGCATATCCATGACTCACTGATTGGAGAATTAGGCTACTAATCATTGATAAGACACCCCAATGGTCTTAACCACCATTGGTCTTAAACCCCATTGGTCCGAAACCCCATTGGTCCGAAACCCCATTGGTCCGAAACCCCATTGGTCCGAAACCCCATTGGTCCGAAACCCCATTGGTCCGAAACCCCATTGGTCCGAAACCCCATTGGTCCGAAACCCCATTGGTCCGAAACCCCATTGGTCCGAAACCCCATTGGTCCGAAACCCCATTGGTCTGAAACCCCATTGGTCTGAAACCCCCTGCTAGGTCGGTAAACATTCATGAAGTGTGCAGTACAACAAAATAGCGGATACAACAAACTACATAACGCAATAACGGTTTCATGACAACAAAATCTAAATGGCGGATGTCGGACGAATGGAGTGTCGGACTATTGATTTCGCATGAGAATTAGACACCTCATCAAACAGGAACTAATGAGTATTTGTTCACCACCTAATTAAAAAGATTTTAATCGGGACATCATTAGGAGAACACCTAACGTGAAATACGTGACTAAGTTATTTATTTATTTTAGTAGGGGTTTAACGTCTGCTTCGGAACCAAAGACCATATCGCTGCCATCAAAAGGAAAATAAATACAAGGGACTCGAAGAAGCAATCAGAAAAGAAAGTGGCTCCATGAACAAAGTCACCTACCACCGACGGTGACAATGCTCATGGATGCAGAAAAGCTACGTCACAGTACTCGGAAAGTGGGTTTTAACAAACAGTATACACCAATTAAAATTTAGATTGAACTATCATGACATTTCCTGTATTGAAAAGTAGACTAATTAATTATCACTATCAAAATAGTTATTTAGTATAGGGTAAGTTCTGAGTTATTGGAAGGTTCCACATTATCGATTACACAAGAAAAAATATAATTTAAAATATAAGCCGAATTATAGGGTAAGTTCCAAATTATCAGTCAGTACTACATCTTCGGACATATAAGAAAAAACAATATAAAAATTATTATTATTGCACAGTGTTTTTTTTTCTTATACGACCGAAGATGTAGTACTGACCGATAATGAGGAACTGACCCTAATATGATATTTTTTTGTATGATCGAAAATCTGGAACCGTCCGATAACTCGAAACTCATGCTAGTAGTTTCAGTTCATTTTTGCATCGCTTTAGATAATTAGTATGTAAATCCTATCACTTGCAGCCTCAGTATTTCCAATGCAGTCATTTCTAGAGTCAAACTATCACTAATACTTAATGGAAAACTAATAAATAAACCGAGAAATAGCAGTCATTACTATCAGAAATAGAAACAAAGCTCTAATTGTTAAACCTTACTGGTAATATTGCTCAGAGTGTTAAACCGTGCTGGTAATATTGCTCAGAGTGTTAAACCTTGCTGGTAATATTGCTCTTATTGTTAAATCTTGCTGGTAATATTGCCCAAAGTGTTAAACCTTGCTGGTAATATTGCCCAAAGTGTTAAACCTTGCTGGTAATATTGCTCAGAGTGTTAAACCGTGCTGGTAATATTGCCCAGAGTGTTAAACCTTACTGGTAATATTGCCCAAAGTGTTAAACCTTACTGGTAATATTGCCCAAAGTGTTAAACCTTGCTGGTAATATTGCCCAAAGTGTTAAACCTTACTGGTAATATTGCCCAAAGTGTTAAACCTTACTGGTAATATTGCCCAAAGTGTTAAACCTTACTGGTAATATTGCCCAAAGTGTTAAACCTTGCTGGTAATATTGCCCAAAGTGTTAAACCTTGCTGGTAATATTGCCCAAAGTGTTAAACCTTACTGGTAATATTGCCCAAAGTGTTAAACCTTACTGGTAATATTGCCCAAAGTGTTAAACCTTGCTGGTAATATTGCCCAAAGTGTTAAACCTTACTGGTAATATTGCCCAAAGTGTTAAACCTTGCTGGTAATATTGCCCAAAGTGTTAAACCTTACTGGTAATATTGCCCAAAGTGTTAAACCTTACTGGTAATATTGCCCAAAGTGTTAAACCTTACTGGTAATATTGCCCAAAGTGTTAAACCTTACTGGTAATATTGCCCAAAGTGTTAAACCTTACTGGTAATATTGCCCAAAGTGTTAAACCTTGCTGGTAATATTGCCCAAAGTGTTAAACCTTACTGGTAATATTGCCCAAAGTGTTAAACCTTGCTGGTAATATTGCCCAAAGTGTTAAACCTTACTGGTAATATTGCCCAAAGTGTTAAACCTTACTGGTAATATTGCCCAAAGTGTTAAACCTTACTGGTAATATTGCCCAAAGTGTTAAACCTTACTGGTAATATTGCCCAAAGTGTTAAACCTTACTGGTAATATTGCCCAAAGTGTTAAACCTTGCTGGTAATATTGCCCAAAGTGTTAAACCTTACTGGTAATATTGCCCAAAGTGTTAAACCTTACTGGTAATATTGCCCAAAGTGTTAAACCTTGCTGGTAATATTGCCCAAAGTGTTAAACCTTGCTGGTAATATTGCTCAGAGTGTTAAACCGTGCTGGTAATATTGCCCAGAGTGTTAAACCTTACTGGTAATATTGCCCAAAGTGTTAAACCTTGCTGGTAATATTGCCCAAAGTGTTAAACCTTACTGGTAATATTGCCCAAAGTGTTAAACCTTACTGGTAATATTGCCCAAAGTGTTAAACCTTGCTGGTAATATTGACCAAAGTGTTAAACCTTGCTGGTAATATTGACCAAAGTGTTAAACCTTACTGGTAATATTGCCCAAAGTGTTAAACCTTACTGGTAATATTGCCCAAAGTGTTAAACCTTACTGGTAATATTGCCCAAAGTGTTAAACCTTGCTGGTAATATTAGTGTTATCTAAGTTACCGGACGGTGGACTGACTTAACTATATGCCATATGGTGATATTATCTATCCTAATGATTTCCTTCGTCAAAACGTAAGAAATTTATAAGTCTCTATGATAAGCTAATCACAATTACAGACCGCTCAAATATACTGAGGTAAGTGAAATTAATCATTATGCGAAATAAATTGGGTAAAATACAAAATTAAAGACAGATCCACAATTTCGATCATATAAGAAAAACTATATAATTTTTTTAATTTTTACATGAAAAATGTAACCATTGATTTGATAATAATTTTATGATCTTTTATTTATTTAATTTTTATTTTAACGGGAAAGTACACTTCTAACGGGTTGCTAAACCAATATTAATACTATTGAAAACCCGTTATTTTTAACGGGAAAATTCACTAGTTATTTTACTTCATATTAATATTGAAGAGAGTATAAAGTTACCATGAAATATGCGAGGGTTATTAACAATCAACTTCATCTAAAGCACATTACTAGATGAGCTCTAGATATATCTAAACGATAAGCTCTATAGTCTATAGATATACCTACACGAAATATCCCTAGATATACATACACGAAATATCCCTAGATAATAGATATGCTACACGAAAAAAGCTCTATATATACCTATACAATAAAAGCTCTAGATATATCTACGCTATGAAGGTATATCTACGCAACATATCGCGAATACCAACACAGTCGTTTTTTCTGTGTCATTTTGTCCCCATCACTGTCCCATCTATCATAAAGTTCACAGGGTCTCCTGTACGATTTGCCAAAAGATACACTTTATCTGCAAGGCACGGCTCTACTAAGGCACACTGATTGTTGTTCCTTTTGGTCATTTTTGCACATGACTTCCCATATGTTGTAAAAGAATAGGTCTATTGAAATATTCAAAATTTGATATCTTCTTTGGATTGCTTCCCCGAGCCGTTATTTTGGTATTCACTCGTTGGAGAATCGGAGTCTGAGTCACCGGTGTACTAACCAGGGAATGACTTTACTGTTTACACGAGCACGGGAGGTGGCGCTTATGGAAAATAAAATATACATACAGTGTAATTGTACCTGGTGCACTAACCAGGGAGTAGGCGTTGTTTTTTGAGTGAGTTTTACAGACAGTCGCACATCAGTTGGTAGTGATTAGCACACAATAGACAAGGTCTTAGAATCTATTTTGGTGGTTAGGCACCTGTAGAAGACTTCACAAATGGTAAATATTAGCACTTGGTGAAAAAAAGAGAGACGAGAGGCAAATGTAGGGGAAAGGGGCAAATGTAGGGGAAAGGGGCAAATGTAGGGGAAAGAAGCAAATGTAGGGGAAAGGGGCAAATGTAGGGGAAAGGGGCAAATGTAGGGGAAAGGGGCAAATGTGGGGGAAAGCGGCAAAAGTGGGGGAAAGCGGCAAATGTAGGAAATAATCTACAGTTTACAATAGCTGTACAGTGCAGAATAAATTATGATTTACTTAGTGTAATAAGAAGTATAATAGTATATACAGTATACAGTATAGCTACTGTATACAGTATAGCTACAGTATAGCTACAGTATACAGTATAGCTACAGTATACAGTATAGCTACTGTATACAGTATAGCTACTGTATACAGTATAGCTACTGTATACAGTATAGCTACTGTATACAGTATAGCTACTGTATACAGTATAGCTACAGTATACAGTATAGCTACTGTATACAGTATACAGTATAGCTACTGTATACAGTATACAGTATAGCTACTGTATACAGTATACAGTATAGCTACTGTATACAGTATAGCTACTGTATACAGTATAGCTACTGTATACAGTATACAGTATAGCTACTGTATACAGTATAGCTACAGTATACTGTATAGCTACTGTATGCAATATAGCTACTGTATACAGTATAGCTACTGTATACAGTATAGCTACTGTATACAGTATAGCTACTGTATACAGTATAGCTACTGTATACAGTATAGCTACTGTATACAGTATAGTTACTGTATACAGTATAGCTACTGTATACAGTATAGCTACTGTATACAGTATAGCTACTGTATACAGTATAGCTACTGTATACAGCATAGCTACTGTATACAGTAGCTAAACTGTATATAGTATACAGTATAGCTACTGTATACAGTATAGCTACTGTATACAGTATAGCTACTGTATACAGTATAGCTACTGTATACAGCATAGCTACTGTATACAGTAACTATACTGTCTACAGTATACAGTAGCTAAACTGTATATAGTATACAGTAACTATACTGTCTACAGTAGCTATACTGTATACAGTATACAGTAACTATACTGTCTACAGTATACAGTAACTATACTGTCTACAGTATACAGTAGCTATACTGTATACAGTATACAATAGCTATACTGTCTACTGTATACAGTAGCTATACTGTATACAGTATACAATAGCTATACTGTCTACTGTATACAGTAGCTATACTGTCTACAGTATACAGTAGCTATACTGTCTACAGTATACAGTAGCTATACTGTCTACAGTATACAGTAGCTATACTGTCTACAGTATACAGTAGCTATACTGTCTACAATAGCTATACTGTCTACAGTAGCTATACTGTCTACAGTAGCTATACTGTCTACAGTATACAGTAGCTATACTGTCTACAGTATGCAGTAGCTATTCTGTCTACAGTATACAGTAGCTATACTGTCTACAGTATACAGTAGCTATACTGTCTACAGTATACAGTAGCTATACTGTCTACAGTATACAGTAGCTATACTGTCTACAGTATACAGTAGCTATACTGTCTACAGTATACAGTTGCTATACTGTCTACAGTATACAGTTGCTATACTGTCTACAGTATACAGTAGCTATACTGGTTACAGTATACAGTAGCTATACTGGCTACATCTCTTACTGCAAATTTTCCAGTCATTGTTATGGCGCCTCGATCAGTGTACCTACACATGTGCGTGTGTGTTATATGTGTTCATAGCGCATAAATTACGTACACGATGTAGAAGGTGAAACACACTTTTTACCGGGTACAACTTGATAAAAAAGGTTTGAAAGATTTATTGTGCTTGAGCAAGTTCTCAATTATCGGTCAGTTCCACACTTTCGGACACGTAAGAAAAAAAAATATAATAATAATTATTAAACGTTTATATGAATAGGTATCCATGATACCACCTACAGGTATCATGGATACCAATTGAAATTAAATAATTATTATTATTATATCGTTTTTTCTTACTTGTCCGAAAATGTGGAACTGACCGATAATTGAGAACTTACCCTAGTACTTAATTCTTCTTAAGATTTCAATGAATATAAATAGAGATAAAATATACCTTTATAACCCTCTTCTTTCGCCTATTTAGATCACTTTATTCACCTGTATACAGTACACTGCACAGGCTACAGGTGAACCAAGTATATATTTTATACACATTTTTACAACTTTGGTAGAAATTATTTAGCAAATAATGACTAGAAAAGAAATATCACGTTTTGATGATAGCTTTATTAGTTCAAAGAAATTCTAAAACATACTTTAGGGTTGTGACAATATACATTTAAAGTTATATAATATTATAGAAGGAGAAAATTAAAGAGTATTTAATCGTTCTAAACCAGCGGTATATAGTATTCGATACCATTTCATTTCGTTTCGTCTATAATATTTTCGGGATCACATATGGTCACAACCCTACTAGGGAAAAATTACGAATTATCGGTCAGTTTCACATCATAAAATAACAATAAAATAACAATATTATACTATTGTTATTTCATATGTGACCGAAAATGTGAAACTGACCGATAGTTCATAATTTACCCGAATAATTCTTGCTAATCGGGTTTGCAGAAGTATTAGATAGCACTGTGTAATAATAACAATTTTTATATTGTTTTTTCTTATATGACCGAAGATGTAGTACTGACCGATAATTCGTAACTTACACTAATAAGCTAATTTGTGGCTATGGTTAGAGTGCAGGCGTTTTTTTAACGCCGCGAAAAAAAAACTCTTCTTAAAATGTGTTCACACTTGCATATATTTTTTTTTTCTTGCTGAAGGAAAAATCAAATACAAATTTTTTTTTTCTTCAAGTGTGAACACATTTTAGAGATTTATTTTCTCAGCGATAAAAAAAGCGCAAGTGTGAATCGGTCCTAATGACCAACATTAGTGAGTACGTTTTGACAGGTTAATTGAACTCCCTTTTCTGATACGTGATTTAACCGAAAATAAACCACTTCTTTTAAATGAAGAAAAATATTATATTCGAATGTAATGACCATCATTTGGTCAATTCAGGTCATTTTGACCCAATGTGACCAGCATATTCATTTTGGTGATTAGAGACCCATTAAAAGTAATGACAGCATTTAAGTACAATTACATGGAAATTAATAGTTAATAAAGCATAAAAATGAAGAGTAAATAGTAGAATTTATGGGAAATTAAAGGAAATGCTTGATTAGAGATAATAAATATACAGGCAGATGTGGTATAAACCACAGATGTGGAATAAACCAAATATATATGTGGTATAAACCACATATATAAACTCCAGATGTGGTATAAACCACAGATGTGGTATAAACCCGAGATGTGGTATAAACCACAGATGTGGTATAAACCACAGATGTGGTATAAACCACAGATGTGGTATAAACCACAGATGTGGTATAAACCACAGATGTGGTATAAACCACAGATGTGGAATAAACCCCAGATGTGGAATAAACTACAGATGTGGTATAAACTACAGATGTGGTATAAACCCCAGATGTGGAATAAACCACAGATGTGGAATAAACCACAGATGTGGAATAAACCACAGATGTGGAATAAACCACAGATGTGGAATAAACCACAGATGTGGAATAAACCACAAAATAGTTTTTTTTAGTTACTGAATTTATGTTAAATAAATTAAATGTTTGAATAAAGTTACAAATGGAGAATTATATTCACCTAATATTTTTAATTCGTAATTCCCAATATAAATATTTAATCAATGTTCTCTTAAGATATTTACATAAAATATTATATGTAATAATTAATGTTGAATTTAATATAAAATAAACTCAATAAAAGTCATTACAATTAAATCGAATATTTATAATACAAATAAGTTTAAATAGTTCGGCTAAATGAAATTAAATATAATAATTATAACATAACTAGCAAGATAAACGGCATTAATTAGCAAATAAACTGCAGGTACAGTAATTAGAAAACTAATATATGACGTGTTAATTATTTTGATAGGTTGTTAAAATAATTAGTACCTAAATAATAATTACACTAAGAGAATAAAACATGTTAAAAGACTAATTAAATTAAATGTTTCACCTGTCAAATACATTTTTGAATGGAGATGCACCTTGAGAAATAATTACTACGACAAACACGTTGAAAAAGATGCATGTTGAAACGGAGACCCACAGACTGATAAGTTATTAGTCTTTTTGTAGAATCCTTATAGAACACTTTATTTCACCGGTACTTTGAAATGGTAAATATTACAGTCTAAATAGACAATCACTAGAGGCTCAACTTTAGAATTGACATCATTGAGGTAAAGCGTCAGACCGGCACACACTCACTAGCGACACAACCTCCCTCTGTCACTGCCAGTCATGCACTGAAAATCTACTGATAATAACTTACATGGAGGAAAATAATAAGTCTCTGATTTGCACTTATCGGAAGCAGGGAAGCTAGGCCTGCTGGTAAATGTAGAGTGATTCAGCTTTACAATGTGCATTGTATGGCACTGCATTGTAGAGTGATGCATTGTATGGCACTGCATTGTAGAGTGGATGCAGCTTTACAGTATGCATTGCATGGCAGTTTAATTATTATTATTTTATTTTATGTTTAACGAATTATAAAGTGGAAGGTCCTGTGCAAAGTAGATACACAGGAAAGTGGCTCCATGAAAAAAGTCATATACCACCAGTCTATGACAGTGCTCATGGATGCAGAAAAGCTACTCCGTGAATGCAGTCACTTGCCATTTAATGTAATATTTTAACTATAATTTGAACCTTCGTTTTACCTTTAAGTAAATAAAAAACCTGCAAAAATACCATTTAGGGTAGTAGAGTTACAATTAACAGATGTGAATTAAAATTCTGGTAAAAATTTAAGTAGGTTATTATTGAAGTAAAACATCAAAATACTAAAATATATTACACTCTTTATCGTTTTTTATATTCATATGTACTCTGTATGCAACCCTACTTACTTAATGTGATGATTGTACCTTGCAAAATTGGAAGAAGGTAAACTATAATCCAAATTACAACAGTTCAGGAGTTGTCCTCCAAACTACTGACTTGGAGCACCCTAATTTAGTATAAGAAATAATAAGTGAGTGGTACAATTATTGAAAAAAAATATATACTTTTTCGCATGTTTGTAGAATTTTTCTCTCAAATCAAAATTAAAAAACCATTCCAGTCGATATTTAAATTTTGTATAGTAATGAAATTATGATTTTATGATTTTATAAAAGCCTTTTATCGTAAAACAACTACTAATTGTTGGATATAATTCGCACAGTAGCTTTTCTGCGTTCACAAACCTGACTATTTCCGACCGCAGATTGAACTTTCACGCACTACAGTCTGTGATTAGGGAAACACGATTCAAAAGATATCAACCACTTTAAAAGGAAGTGCAGTTATTGTGATGAGTTATTCGCTTAGTGTTATTTACTGTACTTACGTTAAATAGCTATTTAGCGTTATTTATAATGTACTTAGTCAATTACAATTGAGATAGCGAACACGCAACATTAAGAAGTTTAATGTGAACAAATGGTTTAGTTTGGTCTAGCGTGTGGTTGAGTTACCGCTAAAATAGTTCAGTTGGAGGTGAAATAAATTGAGTAACTAAATTAATTATATTCATAAGAATAAAAAGTTTCCAAGATTTATTTAGTAGTAGAAACTTGAAGAGATATTAGAAACTAAAAATGAGTTTTACAGAATATTTAAAATTAAGCAAAGAATGATATTATTATTTTAATAATAAATTTAGATTATGCAAAGAATAACAAATTACATCCTATCTAACGCATAATAATAGACAATACCTGAGAACACATGTAAAATATAAAGCACCTGTATAATAAGATAACATAAGATACTGAAACTTACCATATAATACTGACCTATAGCTGTTACACGAAGTACTGTGTTGAAAGAAATGAGATTCGAACCCTAGAATTCGAACTCTAGAAGTGGGTCTTAATATAGTGACCAAACAAACAGTGACTCATAGGACAAATATGAAATGGTACCAGAGTTCACCAGTTTCGTTTTGAGAATTAAAGTGGTACAAGGGTTAAAAATTAAAAAAAAAAAAAAAATTCGATCGATGTTTGTGAAATATTGATAATATACCTATGTATTTATGATCATTAATGTGGTATTATCTTCTTTACTCTCTGAAATCACTTTTCAAATGTTTGTGAATAAAAAACGTAAATAAAACCTGACCATTACCTACACTCTAATTATAAGATTGCCTAATATTTAATATTACTTACTACAAAAACATATAAATAAATTGTAAAAATCGATATTGATATCATATATTGTTAAAGATATGGAAAATGTAAAATCTAATATTAGGAATACATTAAATAGATTTAACATTCATTCAATTAAGTTAAATCGAAAAGGGAACTATTAAATTGTAAGAATATTTATTTAAGCTAGTGAACGGTTTAGTGCTCCGCCTCCTATTGTCTCCTCCTTGTTCCAGACCAATAAGAGAAAAGTTATCGTTAAAGTTACTATCCGTAAGAACATTATACTTACAACAATGTATCGATAGCAACTTATGCACTATAGAGACAATATCTCAAAAATCTTATGCGCTGTTAATTATATTTTTAAAATTTTAGACGGAAGTAAAATTTTTCGGCACATGCACCAAAGTATATTAAGATGGGATCCCTCTTAAGGTTCGTACACACGTAGGGATTTTTAAGTCTTTCCATAAGACTTTTTGCTGAGCTCCTCCTACTTTTTCCACGAGAATATAAGAAAAAACGATATAATTATTATATATTTTAGTTGGTATCCATGATACCTGCAGGTAAAAAAACTCTACGTGTGTACGGCTTTTAGAGTTTTGTAGTCCTACTTTGACTTTCTCCAGGGGTAAGTTTTGAGTTATCTACCTTTTCCACATTTTCGATCATATAAGAAAAAGATATATGATAACATTTTACCTAGCTAGTTTAATTGGTTTCCATGATACCTGCAGGTATCATGGATACAAATTAAAATATAAAATAACGAGTTATAATTTTAAAATGTGGATCAGTGATCCACTCTGTTGTTTATACTGGATCAGTTAATTTGATTTTGACGAATGGAATGATAACGAACGTTCAACTTGAAAGAGGATATATATTTCTCATTATTGAGCACAGGATATTAGTAAAGTATAATGGGACAATGCATTATAGCAAGATTTAAAATGGCTACAGTAGATTGTAATATGAAGACAGAGCAAAGATGGGAGTTCTTGCTGTTAAGAAGTGAGCTCAACTTCTAACTACGGACTCTTTAAGTTACTCCCAAACAGACGAAAGGCTGCTTCTCACATGTCAGGGATCCGTCCGGGACGTCACCGGTCAGTGATTTTTTTATCACTGAGAAGAGCCGGTACTGTGTGAACGTGTCCGTTGAAATTAAAGTAACGTTATATTTTTTCAGGACACTGAATCACTGAGAGGAGATGGACCGGTGACGTCCCGGACGGATCCCTGACATGTGTGAAGCAGCCTTTAATGTCTTAAATTTCCAGCAATTATATATTCTTGCAACTTTTCCCTCACGAATGAGCCCGTCCATACTTTGATTGGTTCAACTAATTCTCATAGGCCTCAACTAGCCACACGAATTTTAAGTCTTTAGCTGACTATCACATGCAAAATACATCATTGAATATTATATTACTCCGACCTAGATATTTTAGCTGATTTTGAATGCTTCAAAAAAGTCGATAGCTCTGAACTTACACTGCTCACTAAATATCTGTTAGTTTCGGAGACTAGGTTATGGTGGGGCCATAGAAGAGTCGGACTTAATCTTCTGTGGCCCAACATGACTTTTACCATGGGCAGCGTTTGCTCACCAATTAGCTTTAAGCTCCAGAGACTTGTATCGTCTGATTAACAAAACAGATTTACCACCATCAGAACATTAATGCCCGCCACCATCAAAATCTAACCCATTGGATCAAACAGTTAAAGTGGAAATGATATGATCAGGACCTGGTAGACTTTAGGTGGCATTGCTAGGGTGATATGGACAGGTGTTGGTAGATTAAAGGTGGCATTACTATGATAATATGGTAAGCTGCTGGTAGAGTTTAGGTGGCATTACTATGATGATATGATAAGCTGCTGGTAGACTGTAGGTGGCATTACTAAGATTACATGGTCAGGTGCTGGTAGACTGTAGGTGGCATTACTATGATTACATGGTCAGGTGCTGGTAGACTGTAGGTGGCATTACTATGATTACATGGTCAGGTGCTGGTAGACTGTAGGTGGCATTACTATGATTACATGGTCAGGTGCTGGTAGACTGTAGGTGGCATTACTATGATTACATGGTCAGGTGCTGGTAGACTTTAGGTGGCGTCACTATGATGACATTGTCAGGTGTTGGTAGAATTTAGGTGGCGTTACTTGATGACATGGTCAGGTGTTGATAGACTTTAAGTGGCGTTGCTCCCAATGCAGGTTTTTGCAGATTAATACCTGCAGTTTTAGAAACTATAATTACTGAATTCATGGGGTGTGTAATTTGAATAATAAATACAGTGTTTAGAATGAAAAGAATTTTAGTTATGGACGTACCTATTGAACACAGAGAACAATTTATATGTCAAAAATATGTATGTAGTTGATTGTGATTTATGTTTATTTAGTAAGTTAACGTTGATTATAATCTCTGTAATGTTTATGAAAGCATCAGAGATATGATTATCTTCAGATAAATAAATTTTCATATTTGAAAATGTTTCAAAATTTTAATGATCTTTACTTACAGTTATACTTATATGTTTCAAAAGTAAGGACAATGATCCGAGTAGCTTTCTTGCAAACATGCGTACAAATCAAACTACATTTTCAAAAAATTATTCGCGGTGATACCTACTTTCAATTTATTTTCAATTATTTTCTAATTGGTACTTATGGATTATAATAGAAAATGCAAGATTACTAAGAATTTCATAGATGAAAAAGCCTATTCATTTCAGTTTTTTCATCCCTGTTCCTGATGATGAAAAGACATTTTGCTATTCAAAACTTGAATCTTAAAATCTTCTACGCTGGGTATAGAGTACCTCTCGAAATTGTGACTATTCCGTTGAATTTAAAATCATTTCAATCGGATGAAAACTTAACAAGCGTATATTAATTAAGAGGGGGATTTTAAAGTGAGGTAGGTGATTTACATGTAATTAGGGGGTTTCACGTGTAAGTAGGAGGCTTAACGTGTAAGTAACAGGTTTAACGTGTAAGTAACAGGTTTAACGTGTAAGTAGAAGTTCTAACGTAAAAGTAGAGATTAGTTTATGTTTGAAACCTCTAGCACTTCAATTATTAGGTTTAAAAAAAATGTAAACATTGTAAAGTTTAATAAAGATAATCAATAACAGTTCAGGGCCTAAGAGACGCCACAGTCAAAAATAAACTCGCTAAATTGGTCCTAAACAGATTCAGAAAATTAAATTATGTAATATCAGTACCTCTAATAAATGCTATATAAATGGGTAAGTGGTGCCCTTGCGTGGTGGAATTTAGAGTTAGCGGCCATATTTGTTTTCCACTAGCAATGATTAGGTACAACTATTATAGGTTAAAGGGATAGTAAAGTCAAAATCAAACAATCGCCAAATTGGTTTTAAATCAATTCAGAATATTTAATTATGTAATATTTGAATTGTCGTTTTTTTTTAAATGCTCATATACAAAGTATATAATAAAATTAGCGACACCTAGCGGAAGCATTTGCACTCATTAGTATGTACGTGAGTGAGTATGTTTGTTGTTTTCATATTAGTTTATGAATGCAGTTTTCAAGCTTTGTTTGCGTCAAAATGGTGAAAAGATTACGTGAATTCGTAGACAAGAAGGTATAATTTTAAAAATAAAGCCATCTTTTCACTTGAGCTAGAATCTAGATAGAAACTTATCTCTGGTGGTTTGTTTACAAGATGGCGCACTGATTGTGGCGCCATCTACCGTTAGCATTTGGTAAGAAATTTATTATATATAAAATGATATATTTCCATTACTAGATTTTATTGAACATTGCAATTCAATACGATTGCTTTATTCCTACTAAGCAATCGTTTAACATTAAAATTGTTAAAAGAAAATATGACTGTTTGTCCCTTTAAGTACGGTTCTTATAGAATACTGCATATTGTAAATCAAATTGGAAATGTAAAATAAACATTTTAGAAGATATCTTTCATTGTAATTAGCTGTGTATTTATGAATTAATTACCCGTTAAAACATACTCGTGATAATACAGTAGCGCCATAAATTTTCCAGCGGTGGTACTTAGTACTAAATTTTGAAATTAAAAATAATAGTTCAGGAGATATTTATATTTCAGATCATTGGATTCTCATACGTATAAAATGTATACTTACAAATTTAGGCAAAAAACTTACCTATCCCAAACATGGATAGAGCCTCCTGTGGTCACTCGGGGTCTTGAGGGCCGTAGACACGTAAAGTTTTTTGAGTCTTTCCACCTTACCTTTTTTAAGCTCCTCCTACTTTTTCAACGAAAATAAGAAAACACGATTTAATTATTATTTATTTCAGTTGGTGTCCATGATACCTGCAGGTATGATCATGGATACAAACTGAAAAAAGTAGGAGGAGCTTAGCAAAAGGTCTGGGGGAGACTTAAAAACTCTACGTGTGTACGGTCCTTTATTTCCTATCACCAAAATGTTCAAAAAGGTCTAATAATACAACACGTTTCTCTTCAGACTTTATTCTAAGAACCTTAAGTCTAAGCGTACAAATAAAGTAATGGAATGACGTTACAGGGTATCTCTCATATTGTCGTTATCTCGCATATTGTCGAACACTTAAAATTGCACTGGAAGTACCGTTGTCGTATTTAAAAAAGAAAATATAATTCAAATAGGAATTTACTCCTATTCGTTGACGAGCTCATGGGTGCAGAAAAGCTACCCTTTTGGATACAGTCACTAGCCACCAGTTGGTGACAATGCTCATGGATGCAGAAAAGCAGTATAGATATGTGAAGAGGGTTCTAAGATATTTTTTGTAATTAATACAAATTATATAGAGATGAAGCCAGTTCCAATTATATTCTTTATTTCAGACTAGGGCAAGTTCCGAATTGGCGGACTGTTCCACATTTTCGATAATTAAAGAAAAAAATTTCGATCATTAAATATAATAATTGAAAATAACGGTAAATAATTTTATATACTTTCATTATGATCGAAAATGTGGAAGGGACCGATAACTCATAACATACCCTCTAACTGTTATTATCAGTGAAAAATGAAGAACTTGGTCACTATTTTTATATTTTTAACCATAAAACAAAGTAATAAATACTGAATACAATAATAATACATATAATCCAAATTACAACAGTTCGGTGACTAAGGTTTCAATCGAGTCTTTTAATAAAAATAAGGACAGAACAAATAATAATTAATGAGTAAATACATGCAAATAACATAATAATACAGAGAAAGCAGTTATAAATAATAATGATAAACTCTTAATACATTGCAACACAATTAATGCTGTGACTAGAGAGTAGCTAATGGGGTAACTAACGAGTTATCGAGTGGTACCACATTGACGATCATATAACATTTTAGTAGGTATTAAAAATACCAGAAATAAAAATCTTATATGATCGAAAAGGTGGGACCGTTCGATAACTTGGAACTTACCCTATGCACGCATGGCACTACTATAGGATGTACAGTAGATAAGGTACAGTCTAGAGACTATATGTGTATACAGGTACAGTCTGAAGACTGTATGTGTGTACAGGTACAGTCTAGAGACTATATGTGTGTACAGGTACAGTCTGGAGACTGTATGTGTGTACAGGTACAGTCTGGAGACTGTATGTGTGTACAGGTACAGTCTGAAGACTGTATGTGTGTACAGGTACAGTCTAGAGACTATATGTGTGTACAGGTACAGTCTGAAGACTGTATGTGTGTACAGGTACAGTCTAGAGACTATATGTGTGTACAGGTACAGTCTGGAGACTGTATGTGTGTACAGGTACAGTCTAGAGACTGTATGTGTGTACAGGTACAGTCTGGAGACTGTATAGTGTGTACAGTTTGAGTGTCAAAACTTTGTTTTTAAACATAAGGTAAAGTGAGTATTATATTAAGTAGGGTTTAACATCTTCGGAACCAAAAAAACATATTGCTGACATCAAAATTAATTAAATACAAGGGACTGGAAGAAGTGATCAGAAAGGAAAGTGGATAACCATTCGTTGACGGTGCTTATGGATGTAGAAAAGCTACTTCCTAAAGCCAGGAATGTGTACAGTGCCTGAAATTTGATTATAAACAAGAAGTTTGGATACAGAAAAGATCGCTTGAATTTCATAGAATAAAAACTAATTTAGTAAATAGGAAACATTGAACTTTTCTAAGACAGACACTATTACAAAATTAAATTATTACATTGATGATGGAGAAATATTCTACCTTAAAAATGTAAGCACATACAATCGAAAGAGACTATCACTACAACTAATTTATAAAAGTAACATTAAATGGAATCACTAAAATGAACAGAAAAAACATAAATAACACTAAGAATAGATTTCTATAGTAAAAAACAATTACCAGATACGAATAAAAATATTGACGAAAATTTCAATCGGTTATTGAAAATCAATCAAAATATTTAATGTTTAGCTATATATTGATAAGTTTTTATTTATAACCTATTGGAATTTTATCCAATAATTGGTACTTTAACCTACAAATAAACAGTTAATACTAATGGAGATAAACAGAAGATAAAGAGAAGAAAGAATTATCTTTATCTAGGTATTAGAAGGAACTTTTCTCAGCCATACTTCCTACCTACGTCTAAAAGCATTCAAATTACATACCTATTTAATATATTAAGTATAGATACATATATGGCATTAGTGAGGAGAAAACACTATTGTAAAGAGAAAGGAATTATTTAAAAAGTGACATGATTTTTAATGGAAAGAGTGAATAATAATCAATAAGAATAGCCTTGTTAAAAACCTCAGGTAGATATAGAAATTAATTAGCTGCAGTATAATGCATAGGGACATGTGCAATATAATTAAGATATATAAAAGTAAATCACACAGTGAGTAGTGATCAGCCAAATCAAAGAATATTTTGAGTTATTATTTAAATATGGCTTGTAATATTGGTTAAATAGGTACCACATTAACAGCAATTAGTTTCACACTAAATCAAACCTTATATAAACTATTTACGAACTTCCTATTCACCATTACCATGGGGCAAACTAATTCATTTTTTGAAGGTATAACGTAACTATTGACTTACAGGTAAACAGAAATACCGAAACCTAGCAGTTTTATTAAGAAAGTAGCTTTTCAAATCGCTTCTTATCTTTGAAAGTCCATCTTTAAATAAATCTGTCCAGTTTCAATTCATTCCGCTAATTCTAATACCAATTTATGAAGCAGATTCAAATCTATAATACATTAGGGTAAGTTACAAATCATCAGTCAGTTTCACATCATCGATCATATAAGAAAAACCGATATAGCTCATTATTATTCATTTTAATTGGTATCCATGATACTTTAAGGTAGCTATCATGGATACCAATTAGCTACAATATAAAATAAATAATAATCATTTTTTTTCCTTATCTGACCGAAGATGTGAAACTGACCGATAATTTATAACATACCCTATTTAGTTTTCGCCTAATTTACTCGTCAGTTGTTAAATGTTAGCATGCATAGTCATACTTCCTACCATATCCACTACTCACAATCTACTACACAAGCTTTGTATCACTAACTTGCTACTGTTGTTTGGCAAGAGAACATTCATAATATTAGGAGAAAAAGATATAAAGAAAGATTTACAAAAGATATATCACTGTCATTGAAAAATGAAGGGTAACATACTTGTTTTTAATCAAGTTACAAACATTAATAAAATCTCATTGGCAGTATTTTCTTCATGCAGTTATACATTAATTAGCTAATTTGTGCTACATGTTCTAAAATGAAGATCACACGCAATCTTATAATTTCTTCTTTATGCAGACTTGAAATAAAAAATTCTGGCAATAAATAGCTAAAGAAAATGGATACCTAGTTAAAAACCAGAAATTTTCAGGTTTTAGTTGGTCTGGAATTATAGCTATTTCCATTGAGAGAATAAATAATAGTGATGCTGTCTTTTCAAATTAAGATTAGGTTTGTACCAATGGAACTTATTCTAAAATACGTAAACTAACTCATTCTGCTTAGCTGTATCAAAACAGGAGCTATTGTTTTGAGACAATTTTTTGAAATGGAAACATTCAAGTTATAGCTACTGTAGTTTGTAAATGATAGGAGTTACAGACAGAGCTATGAAAGTACTATAAAGACCTACACACTCATTAATACCACCACAAAGCACACTATTTCTATAGAGAAAAGCTGTAACTAAAGGGCCGTACACACATTGGATTTTTTAAGTCTTTCCACCAGACTTTTTGCCAAGCTCCTCCTACTTTTTCCATGAGAATATATGAAAAAACGATATAATTACTATTTATTTTATTTTTATAATGGGTAATAATTATATCGGTTTTTCTGATATTCTCGTGGAAAGAGTAGGAGGAGCTTAGCAAAAAGTCTGATGGGAAAGACTTAAAAACCCTACGTGTGTATGTTACCTATGTTGAAAAATGAACATTTCTTGAAATAGCAAAAATTATTTTTATTGTTTAAAACCACAACATTTCTATAAGTAATACAGTCAATTTAGATAAAAGAAAGTGGCGAAAAGTTCAATAACTCACTTAGCACTAAAATGATCCAGAATATTAGAAATCATCCATACTCATTTATCAATTAATATCGAACACTTTAATCATTCACATAAAACACTGAGCAAACATACATGTTATGGAAAAGTATAAGACAATACTCTAGTCATCTTAGCAAATTAAATCTAAATTACCCAATCTAATTTATTGAACTAAGCAGACTATGCTATGGGATCGTCATCCAAACCATTACTCGAACTCATATCATCCATCATTCTACTTCTGCCAGACCGAACGCCGAACAGATTTGGTGGAACTCTGAATCCTTGCGTCCAATTGGAGCATGAAGAGCAAAGCGTTTGGCAAGAAGGGCACAGGGCAGCTATGGGAACCAAGATATTGTAGCGGTAGTTGAGGAACAGGACAGCTGCCGTGATCAGAACAAAGATGACTATTATGATCAATACTGTGGCAACGTAAGTGCCACTGCCTCCTCCATCACCTAGAAAAAGATAAGATTAGAACAAATGCAGACGTTCAGATTGAAAAAAAATTAGTTTATACTTTTAAGAGATAGCTACAGTAAAAAAATAACTAACAAAACCAGTTTATATAGGTAAAATAGGTAACTATTCTTAATAGCTAAATCATGCATTTATTGATACTAAACATTCATCTAAATAAATTATAATTCAATAATCGTAAAGACTACATTTTAATCTCCAAAGTCCAAACATTGATAAATATTTAGCTAACAGAAACTTATATACCCAAGACACAAATAAACAAGATAATAAATAGCTAGCATTAATGTTTATGCCAATTCACATAAAAATTAGATGAACTGACCATCATCAGGAGACATGGCAAGACAGTTCTCGCCTGAAGAATCGGCAGTGTAACCAGTGGCACAACGACACACTCCCGACCCTGTGTTCGCAGAGGTAGAAACACAGGCTTCATTCACTCCAC
The DNA here is from genome assembly GCA_947561585.1 of Caprella mutica. NCBI lineage: Eukaryota > Metazoa > Arthropoda > Malacostraca > Amphipoda > Caprellidae > Caprella > Caprella mutica. The sequence continues at coordinate 47,332 of CANNZV010002253.1, forward strand.
AGAAATCAAGTATATTCATGGAGCATGCCTGCAAATGAAAGGTAGGAATAAATTCATAATTCATTTATTTCTGTTTCAACTAGTCAGTGGCCGAGGCTTGGTGAAAAATATGAGACATCTTTTATATTTCTCTATAATTAAGTTTTGAATTGGGGCAATTATTGCCATTAGATTGTTAAAAGAGATTTGATAACTTAAGCTTAAATTAAGAATTTCTACAGTGGGTACTGCGTGGGATATACAACATTGATAGTGATCCCACAGGTGTGCTTTAGGAGGTCACAATGGAGTGCTAGTAGTGTTGTAACAGAAAATAAAAAGTTTTGGCTTTCATGGAGAGCAATTATTCTAAATTGACAGTAGCAAATATTTGCAAATATAGCTAATAACAATTCTAGTTCCATTTAGTATGAAAGATATTTTAGAATTAATATGCATTAGGAATATTTTTGGTGTGTTATCATTAACTTCACATCAATAAATAAAATTATATAGGTTTAATAATCTTTTTAACAGCTTAAATAATTTTTTGAATTGTATTTAGACATGATTACATGAGGACAGATTTCAAATTTTCAACAGCCATCTCTTAATATAGTCCTATTTGGCTAGGTATAGTTGAAGTTTCAAGTATCATAGTATGAACACAGATGTATTCTATTCTTCAGTCAGAAAAGAAGAATGTCTCCCAAGACCCGACCCGTCACCCCAGTCTGCAAGATACGAGACATTTTTAACTTATTATGTATAAGGAAACAATCCATGGTTTCATCCTATATTTAGTATTTGCATGCATTTTACAGAGAGGATTGCTTGGATTGACCAGGATTTTTTTAGAGAAATGGCAAATGGGATTATGCTCAGTGGGGATTATCATATTATGGGGATTTGAGTTCAACAACTATGGTGAGTGACACAGTAAACACCATGGGGAACATTAAATATAGGAATTAAATAGGACTTACAACACCCAGCCCCAGGATTAATCCTCAAATCCTGTCATACTTCTCAGACACAGAATGGTGATCAAAAGCAAAATTCTCCAAAAGTTACATGTAAAGCACTTTGGAAAATACCTTAGGCTAACCAATGAATTTTAGAGACTAATTGCTGCGGATTATACAGTTCACAACTTCCCATTAATATTTATTACTGTATTTAAAAAATTCAGGTTTGCTAAACTCCTAACAGAGTAATTAATTCATCAGAAAAACACATTTTTTCCAGAGTGGCTACGAGACTTAAGTTACTTAACACTTTACCAATTTCTGCAGACTGGTAATATTGGGAGAGAAAAGAGAATATTTTTTTTAAGAGCTATTCATATAGGTAGCCCTACCAATTTACCAAAATCACAGTCTCTAAATTCAGTCTTTAAAGACATAAGTTCAACTAGCTACTGACAACTAGAAGTAGAAAGTTTGAGTAAGAAGACTTTGCCAGTGCGGCAGTGGCAGGCAGATTGGCAGTGCCGTTGTGACAACCAGATAATAAAACATATCCAAACTTGCAATTTTAATGGCAAGTTTTGACAGTTATTTTGAGCCCCTCAATTGCAAAAGGCAAGAAATATCTAATTTTCTCCTATGCTATTGCTATCCATGTTAGAGACTGAGTATGTCAGTTGAAGCCAATTAATTGGCTTAGATTTCAAATGGTCAAAACTCAGATACTATGTCTAATTTGCTTAAAATTTTGAATTAATTCCTATGTTCCCATGTTAATTAATAATTTAGGCTTGAAATCTTCAAAAATGAGATAAAATTGTCTAGGCTCAGAATTTTTATGAAATTTTGGCTTAATATTGGCTTAAAATTTCCAGCCTCTGATGCATGGTATGCTACAATGTTATTTTGCCAGTCTGCAGAAACTGGTTAAGTGTTTGTAGAAATCTCATATTCTGTTTGAAGCAAAATTAATGTAAATATAGATATTAATTCAAAAGTGTTTGCAGCAAGATTAATGTAAATAAGAATTAATTCAAAATTGTCATGACAGAATATCCCAAACATATCCCATATTCTGCCAACCAGTCTGCAAAAGATGCCAGTCTGTATTTGGTGCACAAAAACTCACTTACTTGTTCAAAAAGCTGAAAAAATCCACCAACACATTTGGCTGATCCCAGTCTGTAGAAACTGGTAAAGTGTTCGTGGAGATCTCCTATTCTGTTTGTAGCAAAATTAATGTAAATATAGGAATTAATTCAAAATTGTTCAGAGAGAATATCCGAAATATGATGATGAAATATCTCCCATATTCTGCAGACTGAGGCTGATCCACCAACATTTTCCTTCATTTAGCCACTGAAAATTGAAATTCCACCAACTAATTGTCATCATGTTTCAGAGGCTGAAAAAGTGTAAGCCAATTTTTGAGCCAAAATATCACAAAAAATCTGAGCCAAGCCAATTAGGATCATTTTTTGAAGATTTCAAGCCAAAATTAACATGGGAACATAGGAATTAATTCAAAATTTAAAGCCAATTAGACATATCTGAGATTTGACCATGTCAAATCTAACCCAATTAATTGGCTTTAACCGACATACTCTTTTACATGGCTAGTCGATGAAATTTACCAACAAGTACCAACTGGAAAAGATGCAACTCACCATTTTAATGGTGAGTTTGTGACAGTAATTTTGAGCACTTCAATTGCAAATGGCGAGAAATATATATTTTTCTCCTATGCTACTTTACTATTGCTACAATATTATTTTGGAGAGAATTTATGATAATTTGATCATTTTGGAGAGCCAGTCTGCAAATCATGCACTATTAGTCTAGTCTCCAGATATTTAATTTTTGGGGCAATTTGTCTCCAAAGATTTTCAAATTTGTCTCCAAAATAGCACAAAAATCTCAAAATTCTCTTCACTAATTACATGTAATGATAGGAATTAATAAGGAAATTGTCGCCGAATAATTCAGGAGACTAATTTCAAAGCATAAATGGTCGCCGGATAAACTTCACAACTTCATGCAACTTTTGCAGACTGGTTGGAGAGCAATTTGGTGATTTTTGGAGAGTGTTGTAGAGACAATTGGAGAGTTTATGAACCATACTATTTTACTTGGTTGATTGAATTTTAGAAAATGGAGATCTCTGCAGACTGCGCAAGATCTTGAATTAATTTCTATGTTACCACCAGTCTGCAGAATATGGGACACTTTTAACATTTTCTGTGCGAACAATCCTTAATTTCCTCCTATATTCCTAGTTCAATAGTATGTACCAAGTCGCCGATTAATTGTCGACTTAAAATTTGTGAAAATAAGCATCTTTCACATATATAGACGACTAATGAGTACTTAAATTAGATTTAAAATTAAAATTGGTGACTCATAATCATAAACAGTGGAACCGCGCTGTTTCTCTGTTGAAATGTAAACAAAGCCGCCATTTTGTTTTGATATTACGCGCTCCATGATGTAGCTATATTTCAAATTGGGTATCAGTTTTCTGTTTTCGGTGTTCTTTTGTTATGAATGATGTGGTCACTCACTACTTGTCATTTTAATTTGATGCTCTCTGACTAATTATCAAAAAAAAAAAATGAATAACAGTATAACTATGAAAGAAAGTATGCCTCGCAGCCTCTCTCAGGCTCTCTGTGATTGGCTGGTAGCTATCAGTTGTATGCCTCTCTCTGATTGGCTGATACGCTCTCAATAATATGGGTATATTGACGACTGTCGACTTTCAAAATTGGAATTAAATTATGACGACTGCATTACTAATTTTAGTCAACTTATTTTGAAAAAAAAGATATATTGGCAACTCAATGAACGTTCTCTGAAACTAGGTTTACCAGTTCCTGCAGTCTGGTATTACCATAAATTTAGCTGCAGGAGATTCTAAATCTGCTGCTGACTGCCGAGAGTCAGAGAGTAGGGTCACGCAAGTAAATTGCGGCCCCTTAATTTTTAATTGCGGCCCTCTCAATAGAGTCTCTAAAACATTCTGAACCGAAATTACATTAAAATGTTGCATAGCTATCAGAAGAAGCGCAGTGCATGCTATAATTTTAAATTTATTAATTTAAGTTTTTAGCGTGTGTTCTGAATGTATGATGTTTCTGTTGTAAGAGGCCGCAGTTAATTAGTGTGCCCAGTCTGCAGAAACTGGTAAAGTGTTCGTAGAGATCTCTTATTCTGTTCGTAGCAAAATTAATGTAAATATAGGGATTAATTCAGAAGTGTTCGTCCAGTCTCCAGTCTGCCAAGTGATAAAAACAGTTGTTTTGAGCCCTTCAATTGCAAATGGCGAGTTTTATTTATTTTTTTCCTATGCTATAATGTTATTTTGGAGAGAAATGATGATAATTTGATCATTTTGGAGAGAATTTGTTGAATTTTGGAGAGAGCTGGAAAGACAAATGGCGAGTTTAAGAGACATACTATTTTACTTGGCCAGTCTGGAAATATAGGTGCTTTCTGATGAACTAATTACTCTGTTGCCAGTCTGTATTTCATGGTAAATTCCACCGACATGTCGGTGGAATTTTTTCCCCTTAAAAAATAAAAATAATATTCTAGCAAAGCCGGTGGATTTTTAGCTATTTATTCCTATATTACCATTAATTTTCAGTGGGAAAATGGATAAAATGTTGGTGGATCAGCCAAATTACTGGAAATTTATGGTGGATTTTTTTAGCTTTATCAAAAAGTCAGTGGAATTTTATGCACAAAATACAGACTGGCTCTGTTGAAGTTTTACAGACTTCAAAAATTAATGGTAGATTGCTAAAAATTGTATAATCCGCAGCATTTAGCATATAGAGTTCATCTGTTAGCCTAAGCAGTTTTCCAGAATCCAGACTGGACTGTTCGTAGCAAAATTAATGTAAATATAGGAATTAATTCAAAATTGTTCGGAGAGATTATCCCAAATATCTCACATATTCTGCAGACTGGTAGTGTGCCGCAATTTACCTGCTTGACCCTAACTCTCTCCCAAATTTGAAATTACCAGACTGCAGAATGGACAGTTAAGAGTTAACCGAGTTAAGCAATATTTTCATGAACAATCAATTTTGTAGAATCTAAGCAGGAATTAAAGAAACAATATATAATTCACACAAATAGCTACCTACTATGATTAGGTTTCTTGTTGAATAAATTCATAAAGAAAACAAACTTACCTGCCCAAGTTCAGACGCTCGACATTTTTCCAAGAAAAGACAAAAGAAGAGAAAAAGCATTTTCTTGTCATGTAATTTAAAAGTGAAATACATCTCTGTTTCAATAATTCAATAACTTTTATGACTAAAATAGTGGATAATTGCTAAAATGACATTACAATTGAGTAAGTAAATTATTCATAATCTTTTACTCAATTTCTCGATCTCATTAACCATTTGTTTACAATCTTTTTCTTATTTTCCGGTCCCTAGAAATTAGGATAACGGAAAATATATTTCTTGAGTTTAGTGTTCACAGCCTCACATATATAAATACCTTCATAATTCGATTTACCAAAATAATGGAATATATAGTCATTTGAATGATTTTAAAAATTATTTTTACTTATTATAGAACAAGCATTATCATTCATTGTCAATTAGTATGACAAACAAATTTTCTACATTTTTATCTATAACTCTGCCCATGAATACAATACCTAAATTACCAAGGAATGTGACGAAAAGGCTATAAGATGATTAGTTATGGGCAGCCTATATAATTATTAAAATAGCTATTTATTAATTATTATTCATATTAATAGTCATTAACATGAACTCTGTCAACTTCATGCCTAACTTTTGCGATCCCATCAGATCTTGGAAGTAAAATTTAAATGTCTTTTTATAAGAGTGGTCAATTACTCTTGACAATCATTGGAATTCACACTGGGCCCAAGTCAATTTTAAAAGATTTAATCATTATTGTTGGTACGACATCGGTTCTAAGAGGGTTTCAAAGAGGCAGGCCAACTGTGCATGTGTGGGTAAATAAATCAGCCACAGAACGGACAGTTAGAGTTATTTTGGAAAACTCTCAATGAGTCATCAATATATCTTATACAGTAGAACTCCTCTATATAGTGGACTCCTCTATAGAGAATGTAGAGTCACAATCGAGTAAAAGAACTACCCCGTATAGTGAACAAATTTCCTTTAGTCTGCCATAAATGCCTATTAGTCTTCTAAAACTGATGGTCATGGCAGACTAAAGAAAAATCCATTATTTGAGGTACGTTCCTTACTCAGGATTTTAGATTCACTAGAGAAGAGGCCGGCCCTACAAACAACGGTCTGTCGATTCGATTTAACAATCCATCGATTCGAAATCCCAGGCAATCGAAAAGAAATCGAATCGATATACGTTGTTTATAGGGCCACTGTATAGGATTTCTATGCATAAATAGCGTGTCAATCATGTGGGTCGATATGGAATATATTCGGGACCTACTCCCATCACTTAACATTCAAATATCGGTTCGTGATTTCAATGTTACAACTTTTGTGTCGACATATTTAATTCATTAAAGGTTTGAAAAAATATGAAACAACGTGTCTTTCACAGATATTATAGCCAGCCCACCAATTTAGAATATGTTACATAAACTTTTTCAATTATTATATTGGTGTATTAATTCATATACAAAGTAGGTAAAAATTAATGAGTCACTTGAAAAAGAACATTAACTGAAAAGTACTATTGTGATTTAAAGGAAACTAGATTATGTGCACTCGGTAGAGCGCATACATTCGCCGCCGCTTTGATCAGTTCTCTCCCAAAATTTGATAAACAACTAACTGGACAATAACGAATCGTCCCACCAAGTTTCATGCAATATGGTTCAATACTTTTTGGGTCATTGAGTTATAAATGACATTGACCTTGACCTTTGACCGAGTCGCTCCCAAAATACTAACAGATGGTTCCTGGACATTGACCAATTGTACCATCAAATTTCAGACAATTTGATTGACTACTTTTTGAGTTATTGAGTTACAAATGGCCTTCACCTTGATCTTTGACCTTTGATCTGATTGCTCCCAAAATCTAACAAAATGGTTCCTAAATGGTAAAATAATACTAATATTTTTTTCTTAAACAGGCATAAGTAGGGAAGAGCTGGATGAGATGAATCGAGGATAAGTAAAATCAGTGATAATTTGAATAGTTCCTGTTATGGAAAAAGGAGACGTATAATGGTTCCGAAATTACATGCACGAACTTTTTAAAATTTAGTCTTTGAAAATAAAAAAATTCTACTCCTTTGTGTTTCTAATATCGTACTACACTGTAAAGTATTCATTTAAATCGTAATATAATCTAAATATCCTCCATTAAATTTTTCTGGGACAAGTTAAGTTTCAAACGTGAATTAACGTGCCCCAACATGTTGGTATAGCGTGATTCAGCATTGAGGTTTGGTAATTCAATAGAACAAATGGATCATATTATCCTACTATGTAAATGATTAAATATTATCAAAGAAATATTCAACGCAAAAAAAAAAACCGAAGAAAATAATATCTAATAGAGAGTTGAATTTATCAAGACAACCTAAAACTTGTGACTCGAACTTCGACATGCAGATGAAGAAGATCTGATATGTCTAGAACTGTATTCTTATAGCAGACATTATTATATAAATTTGTCGAAGAAAAATAATAAATATTGTACTATATACTTCAAACAACTATTGAATCTGAATTAGTCATTAGATGTTTTACCATAAACAGTTATATTTATAAAATAAGTTGTGGAGCTTTTCGTTACACATTGGAAAAACAATTTATTCTATAATATTTCAATTTTCCGATCCAATAATGTTTTGACCCAGCAATCGAATTAGGACAGTCTACTAAAAAAGTGCGTCTTATTTCCATATGAAATATTAAAACATTATTGCCATATAATATAATATGATAGATAAACATTAATCAAGTGATGTTATGAAATATGTGTCGATTGAAATCAGTTCCAGAGAAAATATGCCGTTTCTGTTAGTAAATACATTTAAGTTTGATCGAACATCTGCATGATAGATGGTATTGTTTATATTATTTTCCGATAGATGACCTTGTATCTTCACCAAAGTTTACAAGATGTCGGGTTTATAATCGAAGTTGAGATATAAATACTCTATACTAACTAAAAAACAATTTCTAGAATTCACGGAATAGTATTAATTACACATAGATGGTATTCATAAAAACGTTCTTTGTGCAACGTTTATGCATATGGGAATAACAAAATGATTGAGAAAGACAAGTGAAAAACTAGATTAGCTATTTACCACTAGATGGCGCTTCTCAAGTTATTAATTTTTAAATAAAAATTATTTACAAATTTCAAATGAACTATTAAAACATATTATCATATTAAATATTCTTTGATAATGCTGATTAAATTATAAACAATATTAACTTTTTTTTTACTCTCAACCTCCCTTTGATACAATGTATACATAGAATTTAGCGAGATTCTTTACATTTTTTCGAATTTAAAATAATCTTAAAGAATCTGCAATATTCCCTACTTTTTCTATATGAAAATAATTTCAATATACTATAATAACTATAAGGGAAGAAGTGTCAGATAGATACTGGTAAAATTTATGAAACATGGTTCTTCATAGTTAGGCTATTTGGCATTACAATGTTATATATAGTACGCATACATAGTACTCTACAGTCTTCCTACTTCCTATGTGATAAATTCAATTTATTTCAATTGAAAGGGAAGGTGAGTCTGTGTGTACCTGTATATTAATCACCATTCACCACTTTCAGTGCAAAGGTAAAAGTGATGAGGAGAGGGTGTGATGTGTAGTGCGTGTGTTAGATATCCATCTCCATTTTGATAGATCTTGCCTCTGGACTTCTCTGTGAACTCTTTTTGCTCTCTTTATGGTACACATAATTATGGTGCATAAATATATAGCTCTGCACAGCCTTTATCTTAATGTGAACAGCGGGTAATAAAATGGAAACTAGTAGGTATTAGGCGTCGAAATTACTAGTGAAACTATAATGGGAAATTTATCTACTAAACTTCCATGATTTCATTGATCAACGTGATATGATATCAATATTAGAGAGTTAATTCCATGATAATGATCCCTAACCTAGTTAGAAATAACTTAGTAGTACCTATGTATATTATACATCTGTGTTCAATGTTCTGACCTGGATACTACCTATATCACGTGCTTTTTAAGTATACAATATACATTTTAGGGTTGTGAAAATATACATTTAAAATATCATAAGTTCCTGAAAATATTATAGACTGATTGAATTAAAGAGTATTGAATCGTGCTAAAATAGCGGTAAATAGTATTCAATTCCATTTCGTTTCGTCTATGATATTCTTATGATCTATGATTTTAAACGCATATTGTCACAACCCTACATAATATAGGTACACTCTGTTATTTTAATCACATTGATATAATACCTTTACAATGACTAGGTATTCTATCTAATCAGTTAATTTGTCATGTGCCTTACCTAGCCTAAAAAGGTACCTAGCTAGTTAATTAGGGTTATGTCTGGTACCTAATATAAGCATCCACTCCCTTATTCTAAACACCATTACTTTATTTAATTCATAACCTTTCATGTTTTCTATTTCTTCACACGTTTTAAATTGTTAAAAGGCTGACCTTGTTACAGTTATCTTCATTTTGTTCAAGGTCACGCTTTGACCTTTGAATTAGTTAGGGTCATTTCCAAGTTATCGAACGGTTCCACATTTTCGACAATATAGGGAAAAAATGATCTAACTTTTTATATTATATAATTTTTCTTACATATTCGAAAATGTAGTGCTGTCCAATAACTCGTAAGTTAAGTCAATATCGATCTCGTGCTTTGAAAGTCTATTGGCATAACTGCTATGTTTAATTATTTTGCATGAATAATTAATTTGATAGTCTACCTAATATTTGTTGAAATAAATACATGCCTAATGTTTGCAAACAGTGTTTGAAATGTTGAAGTAGGGTAAGTTCCTAATTATCGGTCAGTTCCGCATTTTCGGTCATATAAGAGAAAACGATATAATAATGAATGTGGAACTGACCGATAATTAAGAATTCACACTACTGTGGACACAACATAACTGAGGCAATTCTAATCTTCTTAGCCTTATCTTATCTATAAGTTTATATCTTCCCCATGACTCTTTTTCACTAACTTTAGACTTCTAACATTACATAGGGTAAGTTATGAGTTATTGGACAGTTCCACATTCTTGGACACGTAAGAAATAAATATATAATATTTAACTTTTAATATATACATTTTCTTATTTGATCGAAGATTTGGAACTGTCCGATAATACGTACTTACCCTATCTTCATATTTATTGATAGTATGGTCACACGGGACAATCTGATACAATTCAAGGATAATTATAATGGTATATAATCTATTACTATCTAAACTCTAGAGAATACAATCTATCTAAAGAATGCGATATAATGACTTAGTATACATGATCACTCATGCTAATCACCATTCATTTGTAACTATACTTTTAATAACTATATTATATATATTAACCAACTGTTTTCCATTTAATTTCAAGATCACTTTTGATTACAACACTATAAAACTAATTAAATAGCTACCATTATTAGTTATTTGTATCTTCACAGTAAAAATAATCTATACAAATCTGAACATCAAATTAATTCAGTGTCAATCTGTCTAGCAGCTAGTTAACTACAACTTTTTTTCCTTGCTCATCTCCCAACAACCTTAGGAAATGGCTCTCCTTTTTCCGTTAAACTACTTGATCTAGGTAGGCACGGTTAACAAATGGAGATAGACCCTTTACTTTAACTGGTAGAATATAGGAGATGAATATGTTTACTATGAAAGAAAAGTCTTCTCTTGATCTTATTTTCACAATATACCGTTTACTAATTTTCTATCATTTTCATTTCTTACGAATTTTTCATCGTATACCCAGACCAATTTTAAAATTTCTACCAGCATTACAATTAGTAAAGTTTATTTTTGTGTAAAATTGGTAAACTGTCACAAAATCACTAGGGATACGCTTTTCTTTGACTGTACAATGAGTACCAATGTTCGGAAAAATAACTTCCTGTTACTTTCCGCTACATAGGACACATTGCATCACGTTAAGACTCTTTGTATGCCATTCTTTGTAACAAGTTATCCAGGGTAAAAGACGAGTTAACGTACTGTTTCATAGTTTCGATCATAAAAGAAAGAAATATATATTAATAATTGCAGGTATCATGTATTCCTACCAATTACAATAAATAATACAAAAATTTCAACGTGATGCAATATACCAAATGTAGCGGAAAGTAACATTATGAAGGTTCTTTTTTCTATAACATTGCATGGTACTCCTTATTTATCTCCTGTGTTTTTCAAGTTAAGGTAAATGATCTATCTTTACTCACTAACCATACGTACCTAAATCAATTAGTTTCATTTTAACAGGTAAGAGGTGTTTTATCTAACCAAACTGTTGTAATTTGGATTGTCATCATGTTTTAACGTTTATCAGTTTTAGAGGATAGCGCTAGGGTTATGCTCTTCAACTACGAGGTCTTAGCGTTTGTGTTAGCTAGACTCGTAGACTTCATTTACTATCACCTCTTCATTTTCCTCCTTCATCAATCGCCAGTGTTTGTGTCCATTTTCATTACATTCCTTGGTTAGTGACTGCATTCACCGAGTAGCTTTTCTGCATCCATGAACATTGTTCATGGAACCACTTTCCTTTCTGACTGATTCTTCCAGTCTCTTTTATTTTCTCATTTTTAGCTTTATGGTTTATCGTTCAAAAGCAGACATAAGAGATTAAACTAATAATGCTTAAATATTGTCACCCTTTATAAAAACATCTAAATGACAGCTAGACCTATTTAACAGATGACGTCACACTTTTGCGATGACGTCAAAACCGCTCCCCCTCCACATCCAAAGATCGAGAATAAAATTTCAACTTCCGGGTTACACTTCCGGTCTGCAGTGTCGGTTCGTTCCACATCTTTAACCTTTCTGATCATTTTACATCTTTAATCTCACACATCTGTAGATGTTTTTAATCTTACACATCTTATAATGTTTTTAATCAGTACACATTTTAAAAATAATTTTAATGTTGCTCACATTGACTCACACTTCAGGTCATTTTGTGCACATTGACTCACACTTTAGGTCATTCTGCTCACATTGACTCACACTTCAGGTCATTCTGTTCACATTGACTCACATTTCAGGTCATTCTGCTCACATTGACTCACACTTCAGGTCCTTCTGCTCACATTGACTCACATTTCAGGTCATTCTGCTCACATGGACTCACACTTCAGGTCATTCTGTGCACATTGACTCGCACTTCAGGTCATTTTTTGCACATTGACTCGCACTTCAGGTCATTCTGTCAACATGACTCACAACTGTTCACACTCTATATCAGCTGATATATACCTACACTTGATTGACACAAATTACAGATCTGAACACCTGTCTGGAATCATCAAAATACTTAGTAAAGTACTTATTTTAACTACAATTACATTTTCGAAACGTCTTTAATTTCTTATATATATTTTAGTACGTTTTCTGACATACAATCATGCACAGGAATAAATTGTAGTTTAAATACAATAACTGTAGTTAATTTTCCGTACCTAGATATCACAACCAATTTGACAAACATCATGAGAACGTGTTGACCCGAACACTAATCTCTGTTTGAACATACGGTTTGTGTTTCACGAAGTGTTAGACAAACAGTTTGTCAAAATGTTTGACGAAGTGTTTGGTAGTGTTTACGGTGCATTAGACGAACAGTTTGACAGTGTGTACGGGGGCATTTGACAAACAGTTTGACAGTGTGTACGGGGCATTAGACAAACAGTTTGACAAAGTGTTTGACAGTGTGTACCGGGCATTAGACAAACAGTTTGACAGTGTGTACGGGGCATTAGACAAAAAGTTTGACAGTGTGTACGGGGCATTAAACAAACAATTTTACAAAGTGTTTGACAGTGTATACGGGGCATTAAACAAACAATTTGACGAAGTTTTTGGCAGTGTATACGTTGCATTAAACAAACAGGTTGACGAAGTGTTTGACAGTGTATACGGGGCATTAAACAAACAATTTGACGAAGTGTTTGACAGTGTGTACGGGGCATTAAACAAACAATTTGACAAAGTGTTTGACAGTGTATACGGGGCATTAAACAAACAATTTGACGAAGTTTTTGACAGTGTATACGTTGCATTAAACAAACAGGTTGACGAAGTGTTTGACAGTGTATACGGGGCATTAAACAAACAATTTGACGAAGTGTTTGACAGTGTGTACGGGGCATTAAACAAACAATTTGACAAAGTGTTTGACAGTGTATACGGGGCATTAAACAAACAATTTGACGAAGTGTTTGACAGTGTATACGGGGCATTAAACAAACAATTTGACGAAGTTTTTGACAGTGTATACGTTGCATTAAACAAACAGGTTGACGAAGTGTTTGACAGTGTGTACGGGGCATTAGACAAACAGTTTGACAGTGTGTACGGGGCATTATACGAATTGAAACATGTATTCCTCCTTTAAAACATACACGATTGGCTGCGTGTTTCTATGGCAGATGTTTCTTATCGTGAATAAATGATTAGTAAATATGACCGAACACCTGTTTTAAATGCTTTGGATTAATTATATTTCATAATCGTGTAACTAGTGTAAATTACTACACACATTCATGAAATTTGACAAAGGTAAAGTATCAATTACCAGGTGAGAAATAAGTAGTAAATACTCGATGGAAATTTCAATGTGTTTTTATTCAAAAAATATTACTAATTATTTTCATTGTGTACGAGCCCTACTTGAAATATACTGTCTCTTCAACTGTCTATTCTTTTCTGCCATATCTGTTTACTAGTTATAATATAAACTAGTTATTATTAGTTACTAGTTATTATTAGTTATAATATAAACTAGTTATTATTAGTTACGTGCATTTTACTGATTTTCTTTGTAATAAAGTATATAAACTCATTTTTAACATCTGTATTTCATTATTTACCAAATTCAATCACTAATAGATAAATAAATAGTAAGCAACAAATGCCAACCACAGGTGTGAAGATATTTTAACTACAGTAAATTATACTTTAAACTTTTCTGACCTTCTAATAATAAATAACTTATTTGTTATGAGTGCAGTTACCGGTGCTTGTGTCCCTTTTCGTCACATTCTTTAGTAACTATGCACGGAGTAGCTTTTCTGCATCCATGAGCATTGTAACTGACTGGTGGTAGATGATTTTATTCATGTAGCCACTTTATTTCTGACTGCTTCTTCCAGTCCCTTGTATTTAATTTCTTTTTGATGGCAGTGCTTTGCCTTTGGTTCCGAAGAAGACGTTAAACCTCTACTAATTAACTAATTAATCCCCTCGTTAATTAATCAGCTACTCCTTTAGCCCCAATGGTGTCTAACCGGGAGATTTCCGTGGTGGATGAAATAATTGAGGTCCCAAACTGTTGTAACTTGGATTTTGTTCATTATTCAATTTTATCTTCGCCAATTGCGGAAGGTCATGTTTTGGTCGGCATTAATTTATCATTAATCTTAGTTATTCGTATAACTCCAAAGAAATTCAACCAAATTGCCTGAAATTTGATGAGACGATTGGTCAAAACCAAGGAACCATTTTATTAGATTTTCGGAGTGATCGGGTCCAAGAGGTCAACGTCATTTATAACTCAATAAGGAACAATTAGAGGCGGCGAAGGTATGCGCTCTTCGAGTACCCGTTCTGGTTGTAGACTTCAATTGTCCCATTCCAAACAATCGAAGAAAATTAATTTAAATGCAAACAATATAGGACCAATATGTCCCATTAGGAGAGATAAGGTTACAGTATCGGTGTGATGGGTTGGTTGCGTGTAACCATCAACTGCATGGTTGAGAGTCTGAGGTACCAGTATGGTTATGGTTGATGGAAAGTCCTTTCACTGTTCTGGGGTAAGTTACGATTTATTGAACGGATCCATATTTTCGATCACATAACTTGAAGGATCTTTTCCGTTTACAGTATAAGAAAAATACATGAATAATGTTATATAAATAGTACTTTAATGATAGATAAGAGTGCATGATGGTGTGTTTAACCTAGTGTATGGTAGGTAAAGACTAAATATACCTATATACCCTACTCAACTAATTAATTAAAAATTGATTAATTAACATGAATCATAATGAATGTTCATTTTGTGCAAAGCTTTCTCTAAGGAATTACTTAATATTTATGTAGAAATAGGATAACTTTTTCTTGGCAATCTAAATTTTTCTAAATCTACTCGATATTATACTTTTCTTCCATTTTGTGAGGTTTATATAAAAAGGTATTATTTAGAGGTTGTTAAACATCATGTACTACTTTATATGACTCCCTTCTTATGCAGTACTTATAATTACTATATTTTTATGAATTGTTCCGCTTATGCTGAAAACATCCATTATATAGATAGTAATCATTTTAATTAACAGTTCATCAGTTCAAGTACATGCATCTTTTACCAAGTGCATTTTCTACAGTGCATTTCTCCTCAACTCCAAGGCATGTGTTCTAAGCCAATTCAGTCTGCAATTCTCACGTCCTATTGGGTAACTTAAGTTACTTACTCTAATTCCTTGAAGTTAGATACTATCTGATAACTTTTCACAAGTTATAGCACATTTCCCAGTCCAAAAATTACAACCGCCTATCTTTGGTTTTCGAGCGGTGATTGTAACTATCGATGATGAAAAGATCATAAACCTATCATTAATCTAAAAAACTTATCATTTTTCATCTGTCATTCCCGACAGAAAAATCTTGACGATAGTGTCTGTAATTATTATACTTTATCGTAATATACCATCAATATTTACTGTTATCGAAAACAATAAATGATATGCCGATTAGTTTTCTGATTGGGATGAGTTGAGTGAAATTATTCTCCATTGACAATAGTTTTCCCCAATTCAATATAATAATCACCTCCTATAAATAGCTTCCTCATTTTTATTTGTCTGTCTGTCTGTTGTCTGTCACGCTTTAAGAAATATTAAAAAAAAAACTGAAATCGGGAAAACCGAAAACCTGGAAAACCTAAAATACGGAGAACAGAAAATATGGAAATGCAGAAAAAAAGTTGACTAACAGAAAAAGTATATTTGGGTTATTTTCGAGGTGTTATACACTATACATATAGCTAATATATGTATAATAATATATAACACACACACCGCCCACTGTTTTCGGGCGGAAATCCTACCCCTAACAAATTATTTTATTTTCCGGTTACCTCCTCCTTCTCCCCTTTAATTTGCATATCCATGAATATTATTAGTCTTTTATTACCAGTGACACAATTCGTATAAAAAGCTGCCTACCTCTTCTTAACATGTGAAGAGTGATAACTCTATTGCCGTCACACTACATACATAGCGATCGTAGTATATCACTACCATTTGCAATACAATATAAGAATACTGGTATGGTATACCACTGGATATGATTGGTAATTGAGTAGTCACCCTATGTTAAAATATTTGTACGGAACGTGTAATAACGTGTAAAGTTACTATTTGTTCTTTACACGTGTAATAACGTGTAAAATTGTTTTCTTTATTTGGCTTTTGTACTAATTTACACAGCTGTTTTTTATTGCTAGCGTGTAATAACGTATAATGCCTTATATTCCACGTGCAATAACATGTAAATTTACTTTCTTTATTTGTCACGTGCAATAACGTGTAAATTTACTTTCTTTATTTGTCACGTGCAATAACGTGTAAATATTCTTTCTTTATTCGTCACGTGCAATAACGTGTAAATATACTTTCTTTATTCGTCACGTGCAATAACGTGTAAATTTACTTTCTTTATTTGTCACGTGCAATAACGTGTAAATATTCTTTCTTTATTCGTCACGTGCAATCTTTATTCGTAGCTAACGTGTATTAACGTGCAAAGAGTCTACCTGAGACTCTTTGTCTCCCAAATAATTATAAAGGTGTTCATTCACCCTCCAGATCGATTAGCGTTAGAACATTTTTCAATGGTAAAGTGAAATTGGATCTTGAATTTTGACATTCATAATTGTTTTATACATTATAAAGTTAATATAATATATATAGACATGTACACCATTTATGTTAAATAAAAATACTATACTAATTTTAATTACTCCTCTTCTGAGATCTTATGAACAAGATTAGGATGTCTTGAAGATAATTTAATTTGCTGATTAACTCCTTTTTGCTTTCCTTTTTAGTTTCTCTTTTTAGTTATCCTATTCTTGTTGTTGTGATTACTCACCTGCTCTTTTTTCGCAGGTATGTTTTCTCAGTAACTTTATATGTTTACGCCACACAAACTGTTTGCTTGTTTCGTCAGGGAAGGAAAAAATAGCAAGTCTAACGGATGAATACTAAGTCATGGGATTTTTATTACTATAAGAAAAACCATTCCATGCGCTCTACCAGTGTCAGTCATCTAGTTAAAGATGTATCCCATTATTTTTCGTTTGAATTCTAATGAAGTTATTTATATTATAGAAAAATCAGAGAAAATTATGAATTTTCCTTCCATAATCTCTTATGACCCCACCATAAGTTTCTCCCAGTGGGGAGCCTAAGGGGGGGGGGTTATTCGAAGCTGTACCTAGGGATTTAAATCCCTTCCCCTGAAGATGTTGTATTCTTCTTCCTCAGGTACAGGCTGCGAATAACTTATTAGACAGTGCAACTGCTATCTTTCTTGTTGTACTCTTTAATCTTTACTACTTAGCTTGTTGTACTCTTTAATCTTTACTACTTAGCTTGTTGTACTCTTTAATCTTTACTACTTAGCTTGTTGTACTCTTTAATCTTTACTACTTAGCTTGTTGTACTCTTTAATCTTTACTACTTAGCTCGTTGTACTCTTTAATCTTTACTACTTAGCTCGTTGTACTCTTTAATCTTTACTACTTAGCTTGTTGTACTCTTTAATCTTTACTACTTAGCTCGTTGTACTCTTTAATCTTTACTACTTAGCTTGTTGTACTCTTTAATCTTTACTACTTAGCTTGTTGTACTCTTTAATCTTTACTACTTAGCTTGTTGTACTCTTTAATCTTTACTAATTAGCTTGTTATACCCTTTAATCTTTACTAATTAGCTTGTTATACTCTTTAATCTTTACTACTTAGCTTGTTATACCCTTTAATCTTTACTACTTAGCTTGTTATACTCTTTAATCTTTACTACTTAGCTTGTTATACTCTTTAATCTTTAATCAATAATTAATTTAAAATAATGTTTTATTATTATTTTCATTACGAATTGTAAGAATTACTATTTTCCATTACATCTAACATCACAATTTAATTTAACTGCCATCGTGACAGTTGATAAACTAACTGTTCTTTAAATCACTTTGATATACATATTCCAATCAATTAAATCCTATATTTACTAGCCAATTAAATTCTATATATTCCAATCTATTAAATCTTATATATTCCAATTAATTATTTCGTAATATATTTAAATCAATTGAATCCTATATATGTATATATATTTTATTATATATTATAATCAATCAAATCCTATATATGCTAATCAATCAAATCCTATATATGCTAATCAATCAAATCCTATATATGCTAATCAATCACATCCTATATATGCTAATCAATCAAATCCTATATATGCTAATCAATCAAATCCTATATATGCTAATCAATCAAATCCTATATATGCTAATCAATCACATCCTATATATGCTAATCAATCAAATCCTATATATGCTAATCAATCACATCCTATATATGCTAATCAATCAAATCCTATATATGCTAATCAATCAAATCCTATATATGCTAATCAATCAAATCCTATATATGCTAATCAATCACATCCTATATATGCTAATCAATCAAATCCTATATATGCTAATCAATCAAATCCTATATATGCTAATCAATCAAATCCTATATATGCTAATCAATCAAATCCTATATATGCTAATCAATCAAATCCTATACACACCAGTCAATTAAATTATCCCCCCCCCTCCCCCATTCCTGAGGTGTGGTGATGACGTCATCAGTTGCTCCGCTCTATTTGTTTCCTTACTTCCTGACGTTAGAAGACTTCACTGCCTTCATTTGATTTTGACTTCACTTGCATGAAGGCGGAAACGAGACTCCAGTTTGGTGCAACATAAGTAGGGTAAGATCTGAGTTATCGGACTTATTGCACAATTTCGATCTTGTAGAGAGAGCTATACAATAATTATTATTGTTAATATATACCAATTAAAATAACATTCAAATAATATCCCCTCAGGCCATACTACCATAAAAGAAGCCGTGTCAGTAAGTCCGTCCGTCCGCCCGCCACAAAATAGACAATTTCAGGCAATTTTTTTCAATACTCTTTGAGTTTTGCGAATAACAAGATTACAAATAAATAAATATTGTCGATAAAAACATAGCCTTCCACAATTTGTCGAAGGTAATTTTTATTATTTATTTATTTATTTATTTATTCAATCTGTTCATCAAATAGCACTGTTGTTGAATAAATTTTTAATATATTTTACAGATTTTAACCTGGATCCTTAACAATGGAAAAAAATACAAACCTTGAAGCAACAATATAGTATATATTCATTGTAAATGTTGTATGTATATTGTAAATGTTGTATGTATATTGTAAATGTTGTATGTATATTGTAAATGTTGTATGTATATTGTAAATGTTGTATGTATATTGTAAATGTTGTATGTATATTGTAAATGTTGTATGTATATTGTAAATGTTGTATGTATATTGTAAATGTTGTATGTATATTGTAAATGTTGTATGTATATTGTAAATGTTGTATGTATATTGTAAATGTTGTATGTATGTATATTGTAAATGTTGTATGTATGTATATTGTAAATGTTGTATGTATGTATATTGTAAATGTTGTATGTATGTATATTGTAAATGTTGTATGTATATTGTAAATGTTGTATGTATATTGTAAAGATGTATGCAGTATGCACCTGTTAAAAGGTTATCATTTCCGTCAGTGCAACAATGAATGTTGAACTAGTTATTATATAGTTTTTCTTTCGAAATGATCGAAATCGTAGATCTGTCCGGTAACTCGGAACTTGCCCTCTTAGCAATGAGACTGCATCTCAGCCTCTTTATTACTAACAAATATTTTAAGTAATTGAGTGAGTTAATTTGTTCATGGAGCCACTTTCCTTTCTGACTGCTTCTTCCAGTCCCTTGTATTTAATTTTATGTTGACCGTAGCGATATATGTAATTTATGACATTCGGTTCCGAAGTAGTCACATATTGATTTATTTCTTTTTGTTTAAAAATCCATTAAATTTTTTATTGAATTTCATAATTGAACATTTGCTTAGTGTTTTACTATTTATGTACAATAGCCCCCAGGAGCTCTATCCTGAAACTGTCTGTGGTGATAGGAAGAGAAGGGGGTGGCATCAAATGGGCCCCAAACTGTTGTAATTTGGATTACGGATTTTTTTTTTTTCATTTTGCCCGGTTTATAATTTTTTTAACGCTACTTGCTGTTTAAGAGGATAGCGCTAGGCTCATGCTCTTAGTCTTAGATTTTTGTGTTAGGTAGACTCGTAGACTTAATTTACTATCACCTCTTCATTTTCCTCTTCCATCCGTGAGTGCGGCCACCGGTGTTTTTCTGGCTGGTTTTCAGCGAAATGGCTTTTGTTTTCAAGAGAGAAGATAATTCTATTGCGTATTTGTTAATCCCATCATTGATTGTAGTAATTGTTGTAAATTGTTCAATTGTAAACCTAATTGAAATAGTTGGAATTATTTTATGTGAATTAATCAAATCTGTTTTTTTTGCAGTTATACATAAAATAGAACAGAAATATGCTAAAAACTTCAATCTGAAGAGAATTTACAAGTATCTATTTTCGAATATTCTAACTTTAAAAAAGTTTCAGCAATATGTCACGTCATTGTTTGATACCTTAACTTTCGCTGGGCATCACTGTCTTTGCTGGTCATCCTCGTCTTTGTGCTGATCATCATTATCTGTGCTTGTCATCACTATCTGTGCTGGTTTCTTTGTTGGGAATCACAGTCTTTGCTGGGCATAACCATATTTGCTGAGCATAACTACTATCTGTGCTGGGCATTATCGTTTTTGCTTGGCATCACCATCTGTGCTGGTATCTGTGCTTGTTATCACCGTAGCCCCCATTCAGCTAGTCTAGTACCGCCAGCATGTCTACTAGCGGCGCAGACATGGCCAGTGGCTTGCTCAGTCACGACGTCTTGCAGGACTATTACGTCATCTCAAACAGTTTCAACGGTTAGTGCAATACTTAGGATTAATATTACACTCTCTGATGTTCTTTGAAAGCATCTAGTCTCATGTTTCAGAGTATGGATGCTCTTATAGATATCTACCATGTTTTTCTAGGTATTATTTTAACTTATTTTGTTGTTATGGTTCCTAAGTTGAACTAAATATAAAGATATCGCTTCGGTAACTCTTTAAAAGTTATTATAATCTGTTCAATATCTTCAATATTAATAAATTCCTCTTCATTTCACAGTGGTACTATGAGAGGCTAATTTTCATAGCATATTAACGAACTTTTACATCTGTAACCTGTAGAATAGTAAGTTGTAGAGAAATGGACCGGAAATGGCCTTATCTTTAGAAGATTGTCTTCTTCGGCACTAACTTCTTTATATAAAAACATTCTGAATGCCTTTAAAGTTAACTTCTTAAATAACTGCACCCTATTTATAACAGCCATAGCCTTTCTATCATGTCTTGAGTATTGATATTTACTAATTTGTAGCCTGCGTGCTGCAATAAATCACATGTATGAAATTTGAAGGTCATCCATTTTTATTCTTCTCACTATCAATGGTGATAACGGCACAGATAAGTAACAGTATTACCACTAATCATTCAAACTCTTTAATACAAAATATAATAATATATTACCATATATCTAATGATATGTAACTTCATATATAAATTAGTCATCAATTATTGTAATGGTCGGTCAAATTACATTAGTTTCTTAATTAACAGTCTTAAAAGCATTATCTTATCACTGAATTGAGACTTGCGTTTATATACCTACTTTCTTTGAAGAGAAGCGTCGTCAAGTTGAATAAATAATTCATTCGGTAAATTCCCCTAAAGGAAAATTTTCCATCAAAACTCACCAACTCACACATATTTTCCCAGGCTAAATAATCTATTTCTCGGAACATTATGTATACACACTGAGTCAGCCAACACCTGTCTTCGTGAAAAATATATTAAAAGCGAACATACTGTAACTATATTATCAAACTATTTATTAAATAGAAATATATATTTTAATTTTACCAAAATAACATTATTGATTGAGATTAATTAGACGTAACTAATGTTAGTAGTCAGCTGGTGACTGTGCGTGACGTCACACAAGATGGCGCTGCAGATTGTTGTTATGATTGACTTGTTTACTATCTCCTAGAGTACAACTTTTGCTACTTTTCTACCGTCATTTCACTGAAAGTTCTTTGATCTTTGTTAGTTCTTTGTTCTTTATCAACTCATATAGTGCTTGATGACGTCACCTGAAGCCCAAACGATCGTAGAACTTGAAACAAGAGCAGAGGTGGAAGGGAGAGAGGACTGTGTCACTTATGGTGAAAACTGCAGTTACTCCATTAATTCTGAAGGCTCTGAAGACTCTGCCTCTGTTCCTTTGTTACCTGACGTCACATTTAACGTCAATAGTGTTCATAATAGTCTAAGTATGGCAGCCGGCAGCAGCAGAGAAAATCAGCCTCTTTTAGGGGGGTCTTACAGAGAAGAAAGGGAAGACTTAAATCTATGGCCAGGTACAGAATGTATAATTAGTTTATTGAGTTATTATTTAAGCGAGGTGAACAATGAAGATTCAATTAACCATACTCTAGGTATTTTCCCTGTTCACAGAATATTTGAGATTTTTACAGTTTGAGTCAGTCAGTTCACAGTTGGACTGTTTCCAGTCTGTATTTGATGCACAAAATCCCACTGAGGCACCGACTTTATCAAAAAGCTGAAAAAATCCACCTTAATTTTCCAGTAATTTGGCTGATTCACCAGCATTTAGTCATTTACCAAATTTATCCACCAAAAATTAATGGTACCTAACTGTGTGTATACATAATGTTCCGAGAAATAGTTTACTTGGGTAATATAGAACCAGTCTGCAGAATAGGGGAGATATTTGGGATATTCCCAGTCTGCAGAACATGGGACATTTTTAACATTTTCTGTGCGAACAATCCTTAATTTCCTCCTATATTTACTTGTAATTTACTGAGAACAGAAGCCAAAATAGAGGATTTCCCCCTGCAGTCTGGGGATATTCTCTTTGGACAATTTTGAATTAATTCCTATATTTAGTTATTTACAATAATTTTTCTACAAGTAGAGTAAGAGATCTCTACTTACACTTTACCAGTTTCTGGCTTTCTACAGACTCAGTTTGAAAATTTTACATTGCTAGTCAGTAGTCTGCTGAAACTCGTAAAATATTTGAAGAGATATCTCTTTCTCAGACGTTCTGTTCCCAGTAAAATTAAGGTTAATATAGTGATTAATTCATATGTATTTGTAGCTATTTTAATGTAAATATAGGAATTAATTCTGAATTGTTCCTAGAGAAACTAAGAGAGAATTAATAATAATAATATTATGGCAATAATCAGCACTTTAAAGCCACCATCGTCTATTGGAATAATATAAAAAGTACAACAGAGAAGAAAGAGATTTTGGAAAATTAAACTGTGCACACCATTGGAATTTTGGAAATTGGAATATTTGTTCTTGCTCATAAATATTTTACTTATTGATAAGTTCTTCTAGAAAAACTTATAAACAGAAATCTTCATATACAAGTATAGAAGGTTGATGGTGTTGGTTCCTACTCCTAGATCCTACATTCATATCTACATATTAATTTATTCTAATTTTTAAAGCTAATTGTAATTTACCTTTAGATAGAACAAAATTATATTTCCCATTAAATTGCCAACTGACATTCTTTATATTAGCTAAATCTCTCCTCATGAGTTACTTAGCATTATATTCTATTTTTTCTTTTCAGATGACCCGCAGTTCACAGATTTAGTCCGACAAATAGAGGTGGCCATAGACAACGATATTTTGCCTGAGAGAATATCCCAGGGCTCGAGTGGAAGTTATTTTGTCAAGAACAATCATGGAGTGAGTGTACATTGTAATTTCTATAATGTTTTATTTATTTCCAATAGGACTATCACACAGTGACATGGATATGATTTTCATAAAGTAAAATAATAGGGTAGATGTCCACCCAATAGTAGATACTTAACAAATAGATAGCTACTCTATAAAATCACAGTAGTATGTGTTTTTTCATGCTCATAACTATTATAGATATTCTATTTTTGTGAGTTTTAGCCTTTAATATCAGGTTGCTACTTTAGTAATTATTATAATCTCTCCAGCCATGAATCCTACTTTACTTTAATAATTTTTCTACAGACTACTATAGGTGTCTTCAAACCCAAAGATGAAGAGCCGTATGGTCGCCTCAACCCAAAGTGGACTAAATTCATGCACAAGATCTGCTGTCCATGTTGCTTTGGTAGATCCTGTCTGGTGCCTAACCAGGGCTACCTGTCAGAAGCAGGGGCCTCTCTAGTCGATACCAAACTTAAACTTAACGTAGTGCCTAAAACTAAGGTGAGAGTTCATATATTTTCATTTTTTATAGATGTAATCTATATAATTATAATGTTCTTTATTGAAATGTAAGAGGTCTTCACAACCCAAAACATAGTTTCTTTAATTAAATATTAGCAATCTTTTTTTCCTTGAAGACTCATTTGAATTTTCTTCAGAATTATTTTCTATCGAAGAGATCTTGAAGTTTCTTGCTTACTCATCTGCTAATGCATTCTTTACCATTTGTCTCCTCAGGTAGTTAAATTAGCTAGCGAAACTTTCAATTACACGCGGTTTGACAGACAGAAGAGTCGGGCCAAGAAGATAGTGTCAGAAAGGTTCCCCAATGTAGGCAGACACTTTCACAGGATTGGTTTGCCCAGGAAAGTAGGGTCACTCCAAACATTTGTGGAGGTGAGTGCAGTAGTCCTTATACTGTCAGTATATTAGCTACTCTTTTGTCACTACTCCCCCCCAATATGATGGTAACCTTAATATTTCTGAACTAAAATTTGAAGGCATTGTGTTTTTCTAAAAAAAAATGACAGTTCAGCCTATATGCAAATATGTTACTAGCTTATTTCTACACTTTTGAGTATAAAACAATCTTACACATTAGGGTAAGGTCAGTGTTTTTGGATTTTTTTTATCATTTGAGAAAAAAATTGCCATAGCTAATGACTTTTAATCAACTGTCATTTTAATTCACATCCCTGATATCTGTAGGTTGAAGGTTCCACATTAAAAGTTGAATAATTGTCATTATGTATTTTTTTCTTACAAGATCGATAATGTAGAACTGTCTGATAACTTGAAAATTACCCAAGGTCATTAATACAAATCCATTCCATCTTTTAACTGTCCTTTTTGTTGGCAGGGCTACAAAGATGCAGACAATTACCTCCGCAAGTTTGAGTCGGAGCCTTTACCGGCTGAACTTGCCAGTCACTTCCAGAAGAGGTTTGAGAGACTCGTCATTCTTGACTACATCATTCGCAACACTGACAGAGGCAACGACAACTGGCTGGTGAAGTACCAGAAGCCTGATCTCGTGGAGAATGGAGACACTAACGACATTACGGTGAGAAAAGAGACTTATAACATGAGTAGTGGAAGAATTACATATTCAGTCATTTTTATTATTCAATGTAATAGAACAAGATTTTTTGTACCCATAGCTATGTGAATTTATAAAAAAATTAAGTTTCTATTTTGATAATCACTCGAGTGAATAACTTCACTGTCTAACACACTGAGCAACTGTACCTGGTGTACTTACCAGGGAGCTCTTTATTGTCCACCATTGATAATATAACCTACCTCCTCAGGACTGGGGGCTGGTGAATAGGGGCTCCATAGACGTGGCAGCCATAGACAATGGGCTGGCCTTCCCCTTCAAGCACCCTGACTCCTGGCGTGCCTACCCCTACCACTGGGCGTGGCTTCCTTACGCCAAGCTTCCTTTCTCCAACGAGACTAAGGAGTTGGTGCTGCCTCTTCTCTCTGACATGAACTTTGTGCAGGAGCTGTGTGATGACCTCTACAATCTTTTCAAGGTAGCTACTCTTCATGATTATCACATAGCTACTCTTAAAACAACTTTTTTATGAATAAAAAATTAATTTGTATCAGTCATACCTGCACATGATCGAAAATGTGAAACTTGCTGATAACTCTAAACTTTTCAACTTAGGTACTTTATATAGCTATTACTTAGTATATTACTTGGCTACTGCAACAAATGACTTTTCCACTATCACATTTGACACTTCTTCTCGCCAGGGCGACAGAGGCTTTGACAGACATGTGTGTGAGAGGCAGATGTCAGTGATGAGGGGCCAGATTCTCAACCTCACTCAGGCACTCAAAGATAACAAGAGTCCTGTGCAGTTGGTACAAATGCCAGCTGTTATTGTCGAGAGGTGAGAGACGCTATTTAACGCACGCAATGCATTTTACTGTCTATTTCGTTTACAAGAATTACTCTTGTATTCATATTTATCTTTCTTATCCCGTTGAGACTTTTTCTCAATAAAATAGATATTTTCTCTCTATTATTTGGGACTTCTTCCTTAGTCTGTTTGAGAGAATCTTTTGAATAGCTAATAAATTCCTTGTAGAAATATTTTTTCTAATTTTTCTGACCTCCTTAAATTTAATCCCCTAACTTATTCCACAGGTCCAAGGGAAGGGTTGGCACCACTGCTCGCTTCAGGTCTTTCAGTGACACCTTCACTCAGTCCTTCCAAGAGAAGAGCCCCTTCTTCTCTTGGTGCTGAAGGGGAGAGTCCCTTCTTCTCCTGCAGAAGAGGAGAGCCCTTCTCTCTTCTGCAGAAGGGGAGAGTTCCCTTTCCCTTAATCTCCTGCAGAAGGGGAGAGTTCCCTTTCCCTTCATCTCCTGCAGAAGAGTTTAGGTTCCCTGATATGGTAGAGGGTAAATTTTCTCTCTGGTCAGTTTCATTCTTTTGCATCATGGCATTCGGTTTGATTTTGCAGAATGTTTTCTTTGATATTTATTTTCTACTGGTAATTAACTAGCTACAGACTGATGTCATTGAAGTCACTCTGCTTCACTATCTAGCTACTGACACTAGTAATGTAGGTAAATTAATATATTGATCTGACTCCTATTTTATGGAAAACATTCAGCCCTTTCATTTCCATT
The DNA here is from genome assembly GCA_947561585.1 of Caprella mutica. Taxonomy (NCBI): domain Eukaryota; kingdom Metazoa; phylum Arthropoda; class Malacostraca; order Amphipoda; family Caprellidae; genus Caprella; species Caprella mutica. The sequence continues at coordinate 74,774 of CANNZV010002253.1, forward strand.
AATATTTATCAAATTGTTCTAATATATTTATTTCCAAATTATATTCATTTTTTATTAATCCAAGGCATAATTATTTTTCCAAGAGAAGAAGTTATTATTTATTTGAATGTGGTGGTAAGTGTTGTAATTAGGACTGTACATTGCATGAACTTTGTAGTTTTGTACAGAAATTATATTATTGTTATGACTTTGAGTCTATTTGCAGCTCTCATTTTGAATTTCTCAGGTTTTATAATAAACAGAAATGGATCCAATTCACGCTTTGTTTCTGCAAGTTTGGCGTTAATTTCAATCTAAAGTAATCTGGAGAATCTAGGCAGAATTCTGTGACTTCACAAGTGATGCCATTACTGTAAAAGATGATTAGAATTGTTGAGAAAATTAAGTTTCTTGTTTATTCTATATTTCCACTGCTATTATCAAAGCATCAAATACTGTCAATGAATTTCAAAAATAAGTTGAAAGTAATTGGTACTAAAGTATTTTTGGAAAGTTATTTCCTTTCTAAATTTTATGTATTAATTAATATGTAGATTAACAACTTCCTGAATCATTCCGTGAGAGTTCTTGTGCGAAATTTAATCAATAGTTACAGTAAAGAATAAGTTTGGGGAAGAACAATTAGATGCGAATTGAATATATAATCAAAATTTGAATAGGTTTTTAAAAACCTGTAGAAATTTAGATCTGGTGTTTTAATTCGCATCTGATAATCGTTACTTTACCCTATATATGTCTGTAACAAGTCAAATTGATGACTTTACCAAAATAATCAAGGTGCGAGTACATTGACACTAAAACTACCAAGCAGTCAATTTGACTGCTTTTTACTTTTCAAACATTTGTATCTTCTCAATTATTATTGGTTGATACTTGAATTTATTATGAGACTGTGTCTCTTTATATTAAAAATAATAAGTATCTATTGATAATACGATGGTTTGAAAAGTAAAAAGCAGTCAAATTGACTGGTTGGTAATTCTAGTGTTAATATCTAATCAGCGAACTGTTGTAAATTTGTATCATACAAAGTGCTAGTTCTAGGCAAAGTAGCTAGTTCCTAAGTTATATTTTCATATGCTGATAAATTTAGTTTTGATATTTTAAAATCTACTTAACTTTATTTATCTCTTCAAATTATATTTTAATATTTACCTCATAATTAATCATTTAATTTATTTAAATAACTAATTTTAATAAGAATATAACCAATTCTCCACTCTGTTAGTTCTAGTCAGTTCTTTTTATTTCAAAACATGTAGCATTCTTTTATTAGATGGCTAGACTACCTATCTAAAATATATAATCGCTCACATAACTTTTAGTAAATTAGCCAGTGTATAAATTTGTATATAATTTGTGTGTATTTGTAAACGCCTATTGACTATTTTTGAAATATATCTATAAACGCTAAATTGTGATTTCATTTTCAATAAAAAGCTTCTGACTTCAATACATATATTTTCTGTACATAATATTGCTGCTTACGTTTAAGGAGACTAAAATAAATACATAACAGATATACATGTAACAAATGGAAGATTCTATTTAATATATTGCAGAAATAATTCAGAATGAATTAAATAACGTAAAAGTATTAAGTTAATGACGTATAGGATATGTCCCATTATAAAGTGTCCACTTTGACCATTGGGACATGCAGCTCGTCTATCTTGTCGGTTTTCTTGCTGTTGTCCCACATGCCCAACTCCTTGAGCTTCCATTCCCATATCATCCTTTGCACGGCAACTAGGGACTCAGCCTCATTCTGCTGACGAAGTATGAACGTAGTCTGGGGAAAAAGTAAATAGTTAAAAACAGAAATCGCAAGATACCATTGAGGAAAAAGTTACCGAGATGATGGTAGCTAGTTCATTTAGTGGTTCTTAAAGGACAAACCGTTACTACAGTAGATTTTTAAATGAAGATCGATGATCTTCACTATAAATGAATACCAAAATCTTCACTAAAAATCAATGTTGTTCATTTACCTTAATTTTCTCCCACTTGTCATCAACATCTTGTAGCCATGAGATGAAGAGTCTGCCATTGTACCTGTTCCTTTGACTCCTGTGCTTCTCCTCCTGCTCAGGTGTTAGGATGTTGTACACCTCCTGCTCTCTTAGCAGAGTGCACGCACTGAAGGGGAGCACTTGGTTAGTCTGTGCACGCGCAGCCCTACCGTGCACGCGGCAAATCTCCTGCTCTATGGTGATGAAAAGGCGGTCCCTCTCAACTCGATGCTGAGGAATGAAAAGGGACTTTTAGTCTATTGTTTTTATGGTAAAAGTTCTAACTGATGAGAACCTAACTTTCAGTCTAAAAGAATAAATTCAAAGAGTAAATTAAAGAAAATAATTAAATCAAAAGTCATAATGATACTAATTAAATTTGTAGAATAACAATAGGGTATGTTAAGAATTATCAGTCTGTTTCACATCTTCAGTCAAAAAAAAAAACTATATATATGTATAATAATTGATATCCATGATACTGGCAGGCATCATGGATAGCTACCAATTATATAGCTATAGTTTTTTTTATATGACCGAAGATGTGAAACCAGCCGATAATTCATAACTTACCCTAACAAAACATAAAAGTCGGATTATAAATTTGAAAACTGATCCCCAAAGCATACCTGCAATCTAAGTTTGTATCTATCTTTCTCCTGCTCTTCAAAGAGCTCTTTGAGAGCAGAGTGCAGGTTGGGTGGGGGTTCTAGTCTCACTACAGACTCTGCCTCCTTGTTACCGGCTAGCACGTACGCCCCCCTTATCATGACGTAATCGTTGTAGCCGTTGGGAGCCTTTGCCTGCACGGGGTACTGTAGCTTGCGCCTGTCGTCAATCTGAATGAAGGGATAGGATATCCGTTATTTTAAAGGTTTGATAAGTTACACATTTTCGATCAAATAAGAAAAACTATAAAATAATCACAATTAGTTATTTTAATTACATGTAGCATGGATACTACTTAGAATAACGAATTAAATTACTGAATATTTTGAACGTTTTCTCTCAAATTATTGAAAAAGTGAAAACGTACGATAACTAGGAGCTTAACCTTATCTAAAAGCTAAGCACATATTTAGGCAGCCAAATGAGAGTATTATTATATCTAATTTAGGTATTTAAATGACATTTATTTTAAATGATATTTATTGACGGTAAAATATTAGCTAGCTTAAATTTAAAAGATAACATCACAGTAATCGGAGAGTGGTTATGAACATAGGGTCAATCGGAAATTTTCAAAGGTCAAATTAAATGATGAACTAAGTATATTAAAAAAAAAATTTACTGCTGAATAACACTTTTTTATATCTTAACACCTGAAACATAAACTGCTTTTTTTTACCTGTTTGCGTATTTTCATGTACATCTGATAACAGTTTGACACAGGTTGGTTGGTGTCTGTACCAGAGGTGTTGGTGCCCTCTGGGGTGTCTGTCCCTTCTGAAGACTCTTCCTGTAAAACAATTAAAGAACTGAATGAACAAACAATTTATTGGCAGTAAAAATAAAATTAACACCATATGATCTAAAATCAATTCAGAAGTCATTTTAAAATGTTCTGCAAATTCCTAGTTCACGTTCCTGATTAATTTAAGGACGCAAACTAGGATTAATTTTTCTTGAATATAATTTAACTCTTCTCCTATTAAAAACTATTCAACGCAAATAATATTAGTAACCAGAAAATCTAATATGTTACATACAAAAATAATACCAAAAAGGAATATTGAAAATAAAGCAAATTTAAGAATATAGTTTTTAAAAAAGAAAATAAATCAAGATGTCTGACGCTTATGCTATTTGAATGTTCTCGATATTGAACTGTCTGTTCGAGATTGGACTATCTGTGAAAAGTTCCTCAAAGATTACTAACTGGAACTGTAATAATAGCACAGGTAATAGTTTCCCACCTTGATGTTTAGTTTCCTCTTCCTATGGTGCACATTGGTTGTTTCAGAGGAGGAGAGGGAGGAGTGACTGGGGGCGGAGTGGCTTGAAGTGGGGGGGTTAGACTCCTCTTGCTTCACCTCAACCTTTACTTCTGATTTCGCTGAAATAGAAACTCATTGTCAACATTTTGCAATAATTGGAAGCTTAAAAGAGGATATAGGGGAAACACCTAAATGGCGAACATACAGTTAACAAAAGCTCAATAAATTTCCAGCAATATTTTCCTAGATAAACTGTGAGATAAAATAAAGAACATCAGTTACTATCTCCAGTTTAGATAGAGGGTAGCTAAGTAACGAATTATCGGTCGGTTTCACATGTTCCGTCATATAAGAAAAAGCGATAGCTAGCTATATATAATAATTATTAAATTTATTATTATATAAATAGTTCTTTCATATGACAGAAGATGTGGAACCGACCAATAATTTGCAACTTACCCTACTAAATATAAATTGAACTTATCAAATGAAATTATAGAAAATGTTCACCCTATTTCCAAATCAAATATTTTAAGACACACAGAACACTTAATTACGCCCTTCCCCTCACCTTGGGACACGGTGCTTTCCTCCGCATTGTTGCCACTCCCTCGCTGGGACCTGGTGACTCTAGGGGGTGCAGAGGCGCTCCCAGTGCTTCCACAGGGACTAGCAGGCTCATCCTGAAGAAGGAACAATTAACATCAAGAAACTAGAGAAATGTAGTCATTTTCAGGCACTTTCGTATGGACTTCAAGAGATGTACACAGTCGAATATGTAACATCATTATTTAGATTAATTCACTTAAAAACAAGTATAGCTATTTGACGTGTTTAATTAATTTTTTAAGTTTCTAATAGACCTTTAGACTAACCTTAACGCCAAGAGGTTCCTTATAACTCTCCTTAACTCCTTCCTTTGTATCAGAGTCCTTTTCCTGGTCCTTAGAGTCCTTACTATCTGAACTCATAACGTAAGGCAGGTTCTTGCTGGTTCCAGAGGCTTTGCTAGTACTACCAGCAGTGCTAGTGCTGGACCCTAAGGTGCTGGTGGAACCCTTAGTCCCTTGCTGAGTGGATGAACCCTTCTGGTCCTGGTCTTGGGAGGCAGTGGGAGTTCCATTGGACCCTGAAGTGGTGGTTCCCCCGCCTCCTGACAGGACTATTTTGAGGGGTGGGACCTTAGGACCCCCTGAACCACTCTCTTCTTCCTGTGGACCATCCTCATGTTTAATGGATCCCTTAGGACTGTTACTTTGCACAGGACTCTTCCTGCTCTCCTGACTAGTTCCCACAGAGCTACTGCTGGGGCTGCTTGTTGTCAGACTCTTGCTAGTGCTTTGAGTAACTTGGCTGCTGGTGCTTGGGGTGGTGGAGGGACGAGCCATTGGCTTGTTGCTGTGCTTATCACCTTCAAACACAAAAGGGAGTAGATAAAGTAAATAAAAGATAAAAATACAGACTGAACTGATATCCTACCTAAAAAGTTACAATAGTTTGTTTAATAGGGTTAGTTCCTAGTTATCGGACGATTCCACATTTTCGATTCTATAAAAAAATTACGATTTAACATTTTGGCTCATTTTTTTCGATTGGTATCCATGATACCTGCAAATATCATGGTCTTCATGGATATTAAAATTTTTCCTTTGAGGATCGAAAATGTGTAACAGTTCAATAACTTGGAACTAACCCAAAGATATTTTTCCCTTACCTGGTGCTCTATTGCTGCGACTAAGAGTCTTGCTCTCTTTGTTCAAGAGTGAGGAGTTATTTGGCTCCTCTTTCCTTTTCTTTCTCTTGCCTCCCTCCTCCCCATCCTCTTCCTCCAATGACCTCTTGTTAGAGGACTCTTTGTCCTCGGCCTCAGTGGGGGGTTTGGTGCTTTGGGAGGAGCCTGGGTAGACAATTCATTAAATTAATCTAAATGAGGTGGAAACAAGATATTTTCTTATTTAAAATCTTTAAAAAAATTGTAATTATCTAAAAACCTTCAAGAAAAAAACTTATAAAATTCCATAGACATTAAAATATGAAAAATCTAATATGGATTCATTATAATTTCTGGATCACCTGCAAGATCCCAGATTGTATAGTTTTAAAGGAATACATTTAAACAGAGCAGATTGTACAGGTGATCTTAATTTTCATTTGTTTCAATATTAAATAAAGTCTTCTTACCATTAACCTAGTATAAGTGTATTACTCACCAGTTGACTCACTAGTAGTAGGAGTGTTGTTTGCACTCAGTGACTCATCTTTACTGCATTTGAACTCATAGGGATCGTCTGTGGAACTCTCTGATAATCTGCAGCAACAAATAAAGTAGCTGAGGGTTAACTTCGGATAAAATATCGTAATAGTAAACATCTGCTTATTTATATTTAATGTTAATATAATATTCACCGTTTGAATAGACCTGTACAGCATTATAAATAAGTGAATATTTATTAGCTATTTTTAGTACGAGAATGAAAATTGACAAAAACTAGCTAATTCATTCTCCAATTTTCACCGAACAAATAAATTAGTACAGAATATTATTGAATATAAGCTATTTTTTATTGAAATAAAAACAATAAAGATAAAAATATATAACGAACTTCTATGAAAATCTCCAGTAGGGACTGTTCCACATCTTCCTAAAGTAGGAACTTTAGGAACTGTTCCACAAAAAAAGTACCTAACTATATAATCATTATATTAATCTATTTTCTTATATGATCTAATATGTGGAACCGTCCAATAACTCGGAACTCAATTAGCTATTTTTTACTAACTTGGTATCACTCCTGTTTGTCTTCTCATTCCCCCGGGGGGTGGATTGGGAGAGCCTCAGGGTTACTCGGGGGGAGGAGGGGTTGCTATTGGAGGAGACTGTGCTCCCACCTAGAAATGGGGGGAGGAGAATTAGATTCAACTCACATAGGGTAAAGTAACAATTACCAGAAGCCAATTAAATACAGGTTGAACCTTTCGAGAGGTTATTATTGAAAAAAAAAAATGTATTTTCATTGTGGAGAGATATAAAAGAAAAATCATTTATAATATATTATTTAAGCAATTAGTTTAATGAAATTATTACATATTTTTTCTAATAGTTCTCTCCATAATGAATATATTTTACTAATTTGATTATTAGCTATAATCAAATTATTGATTATTATACATAATCAATAGCAACCTATCTATATCTGTAACAGGAGCTAAAGATTTACCTGTGGAGGTGGTAGAAGTGGTGGTGGTACTGGTGGAACTAGTGACGGTGGAGGCACTACTAGTGTCATGGCTGCTAGTGGGGGTGGAGCTACTTCCACCACTCACCTCACTTTCTTTGGGGGAAGTGCTCTCCTTGGTCTCTTTCATGTCTTTACTGGTGGAGGTGGTTGTGGGGGAACGGCGGGAAGACATTTTAGGGGTGGGGGGAAGGTCTGAAACACAGTTAACATTAGTGGGGGAGATTCAAAGAAAAATGTATTTGAAGTTGAATTTTCTTTCTATTCCAATTTATTTCATTAATTCAAAAGTAGCAAATGAGATTTAAAACAAAGACTGGTGACAAGACCGTAAGATGATATATATGTCCCCTTTCAAATGACCGGTTAAACAGATGTGTACGCTTTCATTAGATATGCACCACTGTGATTAAATTTTTTATTGTTTAATAAAATCTTTGCCTAGGTATAGCTATATCACAAGAACATCATAAAAAATAGTTTTTTTTTTCACACTAAAATTAATTTATGGCACAGAGGGTTAACTAGCAACACTATCACTGTAAGTTTAGTGCTAAGGGTACTAACCTTTTCCCTGAGTTTTATTTGCTTTATGTAACAGAGAGAGAATCACAGGAGAGCGGCAGACATCAGCTGGTGTGTGTCCGTTCCTATTCACAACGCTGGTACTTGCTCCGTTCTCAAGCAACACCTCAACTAACTGAAATTAAACAGATGATTATTGGTTAAAAATATTATCAAAACCAAAACTGATTTTTCACATTACCAAAAATATATTGAACAAATTAAATCAAATTATATGAAGAATACATCTCAATAGGTTTATGTTTGAGAGAGAATGAGCTTTTCAGAAAATAACTTGATTAACTTGATTTTTGTCAAACAATTTTGTCAAAATTCAGGTTTTATACTTAATAATTTCATTAATCAGGATATGATAGAAATAAATATTTAAAAAAACATCAATTGATGTTAATAATGTGTGAAGAGAAGAATTAAAGTGAATTTTGATGAACTTAACCACAGTTATTAAGAATTGATTCCTTCTTTACTCAGCACTTCATATCTCGGGTGCACTAGATAGTTTTCTACAATATTTTTTTAGAAAATTTTAGTCAATGAGGGATAAGTATGACGCATATCATTTTCTATATATAATTTAAACATAGAAAACTAATTCAGAAAAACTACAATTTTGAGCCCTTCTAATAGCTATAAGCTCTAATTTTCCCTATGCTAGTATAACATTATTTTGGAGAGATTATGAGCAGGGTTGTGACAATAAGAGTTTAAAATCATGGTGTTTAATACTACATGCCGCTGGTTTGAAACGATTCAATTCTCTTTAATTCTCACCATCTACAATATTTTCGAGATCTATGATTTTAAACGCATATTGTCACAACCCTAATTATGAGCCACACTATTTTACTTATAATGCAAGAAGTTATTAAATACCTTGAAGTGATTGTTGACGCAGGCATCATGAAGAGGTGTGTCGTTGTCTAGTCCCTTAGCATTAACTGAAGCGCCTGCAGAAATTAGTTCCTGAGCCACAGACACAAACCCTCTGTTACACGCCTCATGAAGAGCTGTCCAACCTGAAAAAAAAGTTAGTTTGATTTATTAAACCTAACTTCAAATAAGAAAAAAAATTATATAACTACAATTAACTTCTAGGACAGTGGTTCTTAACCTGTGTTCGATCAACCCCAGAGGTTCGGTGAGTCAGTTTCAGGGGTTCGGCAGTTTGGTTCATTATGTTTTTTATTTATATGCGAAACTCCTATTTAGCTTATTTTGATCATTGAGCATAGTGATTTAGTGTACAAATGATGCATGGCACACTTCTTTACTAATACAGTATATGCAATAGTTATGTACTTATGTTTAAATTTGGATGGAGAAAAACACATTCTATTTTTCCAACTACAAGGGTTCAGTGAATGCATATTTGGAGCTTGTGGGGTTCGGTACCAAAAAAAAAAGGTTAAGAACCACTGTTCTAGGATAATGAACCAATCACCAGATGCTATACAAATTATCACATGGATAAACAGGAATTTACTCCATGATTGAATTTTTGAAAACAATTAGTCATTTAAGGGGACTAGTGTTTTTCTTGCATAAAATGACATCTCGTAATTTCCCAGAAAACTTGTTAAAATACTTCAGCTCAAAACAAAATAGATGTGCTTTTTTTCAATTATTTTCAGAAAATTGGCTCCCCTGATAAGTTCATATTTTTTATCAATTTGAGAAAAATTAAACAAAACTATATCTATTCATTTTTAAAGGTTTTTGTAAAAAATTGGAAATATATATTTTGAAAAAAGCTTACTTTGTAGACAACTAAATTCTGAATAATATGAATTAAATAAAATATTATAGGAGGTGCAACCATGTTTTTTTGAAACGGAAATTAATACAATTGTATTTTCTTACACAAAATAACGCCCCTCAGTCTCCTGGATAGACTGTTAAAGTATTAGAGCTCAAAACAATCAAGAAGTGCTTTTTTAAACAATAATTTAGGAAAATTGACTATCCTGAATAGTCACATTTTCAAATTTCAAGTCGTTATTTTTCCTGGGTTTTACAGAGATATACTGAAAGGTGCATCTTGTTACGACGAAAAAGCTTTTCAATAAAATTATATGTTTTTTTGTTCCATTTGGCATTTTTGTCCACTTCAAAGATTTATTGATTTTTCGTAAATTTTTTAACTTTCTTTTTTAACAAAAAAATTAAAAAAAAGAATTTTTATGAAAAAATCATGACAAAATAATTTAGAAATGAAACTTTTTGGCTTTTTAGGGGGTTTAATGTGAATTAAAAAAATGTATTCAAACAAATGTTGATCATGAAATTTAGGATACATTCACAAAATAACTTTCCTAGTCACAAACATTAACCCTAATTTGAAAATGAATTGATGAACAAAGAATAAATCTTTAAAAATTAATGCTTTGTAACTTTTGTACGCAAATACAGGCTCCACGAGCTTAGAAGAAATAGGAAATAATTTGACAAAGAAACACGGTTACTGTCAGGGTAAGTTATTTGATGGTTGCACAGTTTTTCACAATATGATAAAAAATATATAGTATAATATTTTAATTAGTATCAATTTAAGTTTTTTGGGACATTTTCTCTGTGAGAACAATCTGAAACCAAAGCCAAAATAGAGGATTTCTTTGGGAACACTTTACCAGTTTCTGCAGTCTGGATCTGGCTAGCCACACATGTTCAAATTAGCTGATTAGGTAGCATATTATACAGAAGGGAGAGTTCCAAATTATCGAACAGTTCCACATTTTCGATCATGTAAGTAAAAACATATATTAATTAAACTAATGAGTTGAATAATAATCATTATACATTTTTTCTCATATGATCGAAAATGTGGAAAAGTTCGATAATTCGGAACTTACCCCATACCAAAGTCAATAATAACGCACAGGGAATAAAGGAACACTATAAACAAAGTAAATTCTTCCGTCTGTTACCAACATCTATATTGAATAGGTAGTTAATTAAACTATCAATTGATGCAGAATTGGACACTCACCTCCACGTGTTTACTAATATCTTACAAAGCTATCGCCTAAATGTTAACTACAAAAGATTTACTATAAAAATAGTATTTGCACGAAGTAAACAAAACAACGAAGAGCATTCAGTCGACGGACGAAATGGCGGAACAGACGAAAATGAAGGATCAAAGAAACTATTACTGCTGGATATGATAGAATGATTTTACGATAACATACGCTTTAGTAAGGTAATGGTTAAGATATTGTCATTAGATAAATATCTGAAGATATATATTTAACATATTTCAGATATATAAATATAGTAATGAGCGGCTTGTTGTTATGCTTATATCCATAAATTATGCGTTCACGTACGCAATATACGGCGTCCACGACATGAAAATAAAGACGGACATGGACATGAATCATAGAAAACTTTTAAAGCGATAACTTATACATTTTGACAGAAAAGAAAATCAGATTCTCAGGGGTAACTGAATCAAAACTTTTATTTTTATTCAAAAATAAAAAGAAATTTTATCAAGTATATAGAATAAAACATATCATATGCATGATGTTTTAAAGAATGTAAAATTTATCTTTTGAAGATAAAATTAAATTTTGTAAACTTTTAAAAGTTGATATATTTTCAATCAAAAATTTAATCTAAGAAATCATATAAATTATTGAAAACAAAATAAAGGAACCAATTATAAGTTTATGACTAAAGTTGAAATTTTCAAATACTTCAATATAGCTACATAATTAACTTTTTTAGTCTAGATTCTGACAATATTTTTTATTTAAATTTTAAAGCATGGCTTCAGATATATTGGCCATACCTTTTCTATTCAAAAGTAGAAAGAAAATAAATTTCATAAATAGTCAATTTCATACAAAAAAAAATGTTATCAACTATAAGTTATATTTAGCTAGACCTTTATAAGTTTATATTCTATGTGTAGTAAGTTGTTATATATTCAGACCTTTCAATTTTATGTATAAAACGTTCAGAATTTTGATTTAATCTATACCACTGGTTCTTAAACGGCACCCCTTTGGGGCGCATGATTGTTTATAGGGGGTGCATGAGATGGCTGTTGTCTATAAGTTCTGTTCTTGCTATTAATACCATGCAGAATATACATGAAGTATATTTCTTTATATTCTAACACTGAATAGAAAGAAAAATGGTGTTTCCATTGTATAAACAGAGTGTAAAGAAAAACTGTACCTTTCTATATCGAATTTTCATTTCTGTGTCGGGATTATATGTAAGTGTCGCTACCCCGTAATTGATTAGTTTTATTTTATTAGATTACAACAGTTCATTTTCTAAATATTTACATATATAACTACAATGCATTATACTGCATTATTATCCCAAATTATTTGGTTTTCTTTAATTTCCAATGGATTTTAATTTTCCTCGCCTAAATAAATAACTTTACATTATGTAAATAAAACAATCATTTTCCTTACTCTTTCAATTTGCATATTAAATTCTCAAATCATAGTAACCAAATATATTCTAATTGCAGCTTTTCAATCTATTTCAATGCAATACAATGCTCAGGGGGTGCCTGAAAACAGCAAGGGGTGCGCGAAAAAAATACTTCAAGAACCACTGATCTATACTATAATAAGAGCAGCGTCCGTCTGTCTGTCCGTGTGTCACACTTTTATTAAGAAATACATATTAAAAAAACTAATCATTTGTAGAGGTATCATGACTGCGGGGCCACGTGCTTATTGACACTAATTATTTAAAAAATATATATTTTGGCTTTTGAGAGACAATTTTTTGTTTAATCAGAATATGTTTATCCATAATACAATCTTGCATTCGAATATAATATAAATTCAATAACAGGTACTGTACTAGTTAGTATAATTTCAAGACAATCCATAGAAAAACATTTGGTAATTTCCTAGATACTGACAGCCTTCTATACCAGCTTCCTAGTTTACAACTGTCTTCTATGAAATATTAATTTTTTATAAAGGTTGGGTTAAAAATTGAATAATGATAGCAGGACATTATTTCATAAAAAATTGAATAATTCCCTCAAAAATTATTCTCTCCAAACAAAAAATATAACTCTTGAATGTTTTTTTTTCATTTTTCCATAGTTCCATGTTCCAAAAAGTATGAATACCACCATTTGAATTCCTAAATCTTCTGATAAACATAACCTTGTAGGGACTTTTTGAGGTACATTTGGAAAGATATAGCATCGTGTCGTAATTTGAATACAGCACTGCACACAAGGCTGCCATTAACTATACAGGGTGACCCACAAAAGAGTGTACCAAAGCTAGAATTAACGTTAATATATACACATACAATCTTAAGCAATGACGGTGGTAGAATGGATACATGAAAAAAATTAATTTTGAGATTACCGCAACTCATTTTTTAACTACTTATAAATACGATATTTATATTAATTCTAAGATGGGTACACTTTTTTGTGGGTCACCCTGTATAGGAAAGTTTTAATAATGTATAGAAGGCGGTCATTAACTAGGAAGCTAGTAGATTAGCCTGTCATTAACTAAGAATTTATAACAAACATTTTAAAAGCAGGAATATTTCTTTTATTAGACTAGTGTACTTTCCTGTTAAAAATAACGGGTCATTAATACCAATTTAATACCTTTTGATAGATTAAATTTAATGAATTCAATTAAAATCAAATTTTCTGCATAATCTAATTTATTTTGTAGAAGATAAAAAACATTAGAAAATTGAATAAAAATAAGGGATTTAGAAATCAAGTCAATATATTCCCGTGCGTATCATAGTTACATTCTTCATGTTTAATACCCGTCCTGTAAAAGCTGACACCAAATAAATAAATACACTACAGGTATAATTAGGATAGATAGAGACAAAATCCATTCATTGTGTTTGTGAATATTGTTATTGGCATGAATTTTTTAATCATGCATAATTGACTCATTATTATTCTTTCTAATTTTGTATGTGGCTTTGGATACTAATGGACGTTTGAAAAATGTTCATTCATTGAATTTCTTTTGCATTCTTTAATGCCTATATTAGCAGTATTGACACATCTGCTGCATAACTCACCTGCATAGTCCACTGCATTGACGTCAGATCCCCTCTGTATGAGTTGAGCCACTCGTTCCGCATCTCCTCTTATAGCAGCGACATGGAGAGGAGTTTCCCCCCTTTCATTCCTCTTACCAACTCCACAGCGACCAGCTGACATTGTAGGGGTGGAGTCACCTGAGAAAAAAGATATTAAGGTAACAAGTAAAAAAGTTAATGATGTCGAGTAATAATCGAACAATTACTCCGCTTAAATTAACTAAATGTTCATGAAGTTACTTATAACTACTTCTTCAATAGCTACATAACACATAAATAATTAATATAAATTGCTAGTTAAGAACCTCCTAATATGATTTGTATCCAATTAAACCAAATGCCGTAGCTAATTACGGAAAGAAAACTACTCGGTGTTAGTGTTAGGTCATGGTTAATCTTAAGCCCCATATTTTTTACTAACCTTCAAATTTTGACTTAAGTTGAGGAGTGCCAGGATTGTCACAAGGAGGAGCCGTGACTTGAGTGGGGGTGGAATCCTTGGAAGATTTTAAGCACTTGTTAGACGATGGAGACGACAACTGGAGGAGAAGAGCAATCTGTTGTCTTTCAGACATGGGCATGCTGTAAGGACGTCCATGTATGTTGTTGGCTGTGCCAGAGGCCTCGTTTATCTCAGCATTGTTAGTGGGACTCGTTAGCAGGCTGCAACTAGCACTGTTAGACCCCCTGGGACTCTGAAGATCTTGTCCACCCCTTCTCTTAGGTTTTAGAGGTTTGTCAGATGAGATAAACTTTGAACTCTTGGGAGATGTGTCAGTGGGACTCTCTAAAGGATAAAAAAATTAAAGAATTAGTTTATGATCAGTAATGTGACAAGAAGAAGTAGCTAGGCCTATTTCCCTAAGATTGAATAACTTTACTCTCATAACTATACATCAAGATTTTTCCAGCTAAACAAATAATTGTATTATATTATATGAGCAATTTCTCACAAAATATATACCTTCTGTGCTGCGTTAACTAGCTAGCTTTTTAAAGTTAGCTAGTATATTTTTGAAGGCATGATCAGAGATTCAGAGTCACAGCATATTCTATTACACATTAGAAATTATAGAAGATTCATTTTAAGTTGCAAGAATCACACTCACATTAAAGGTCCCTTTCCCTTTCAAGATAAATTAATATTTCTCTAGAGATGGTTTAAATTTGTAGAATGAAGGTAATATAACATATCACTAATTACAGAAAAGAATTTGATCAAATGTTTTGAACCTTCATTGTCCTATTTTGTAACAAAGAAAATAACAAGAAAGGCTTACTAATTATCTCTCATGTTGTTGTAGCTATATTTAGATTATTGAGCATTTAGGTACCTAATGTTTTTAAAGATAATGCTATTTAGGTAATGGTATAGATAGATAGCCATTCAAAACCATAGTTAAATTTCATTTTTTTCAATGCTGAGAAGTCGTACCGTAGTGCAAAACCACCTGAACAACTTAAATTGCCTATTATAAATAATGTATTGAGCCAAGTTTGAATTGGTTTAAAGTTTTATAACCAGTAATCTTAGATCTAAGGAATAGAGTAGCTTATATAAATTTTAGAGCTGAGGGTGGCCATTAAAGGTAGAGCTAATAACATTTGTCAGAGTTTAAGATAATATCTTAATAATCAAATAGAAGTTTATATAAAAGCATCTAAATTACCTTCTCAGAGATCCTTGCTAGCATGTAGAAAATAAATTTAATGATTAACCCAGACAGTCCAATACTTGTATAAAAATAGTCAAGCTGATATACAACCTACAAGTAAGGTAAGATATGTTAGAGAAATATAACTACAAAATAAGAAGGTAAGATATATTAGAGAAATATAACTACAAAATAGTAAGGAAAGTTATATTAGAGAAATATAACTACAAAATAGTAAGGAAAGTTATATTAGAGAAATATAACTACAAAATAGTAAGGCAAGATATATTAGAGAAATATAACTACAAAATAAGAAGGCAAGATATGTTAGAGAAATATAACTACAAAATAACAGGGCAAGATATGTTGGTAAAATATTTGTTTCAAAATAGTAAGGCAAGATATGTTAGAGAAATATAACTACAAAATAGTAAGGCAAGATATGTTAGAGAAATATAACTACAAAATAAGAAGGCAAGATATGTTAGAGAAATATAACAACAAAATAACAGGGCAAGATATGTTGGTAAAATATTTGTTTCAAAATAGTAAGGCAAGATATGTTGGAGAAATATAACTACAAAATAGTAAGGCAAGATATGTTGGTGAAATATAACTACAAAATAGTAAGGCAAGACATGTTGGAGAATTTATTTTTACACTTTTAAAGAAAAGATTTAGGAGGGAAGAGAAAAAATCAGAAACATAAAATAATATTATAATAGTAACAGTTGTATGAACTTGAAGATTATAAGATCAAAACTTCAACAACAGAATAAGAATTGATAGTCATGCTGTTGAAAATAAAAAAATAATAACCATTACAGCTGGAAAGTATTAAATTTAAGATTCTAAAGAGTATGATTTTGTTTGTCAAATGGATCAGTTAAGCTACAAAATGAAACATCACAATCACAATATAAGTTCATTTTAAAAAGTCTAACCAAAGAATAAGTCATTGTAGCTATAAACTATTTATTGAAAATGGAAGAGATCAATTAAATACATCCAAGATTGAGCAAATCATCGGCTGTACAGATGATTATGAGAAATATTTCTATCCCCATATGAATAACAGGAACATTTCTTAGAGAAATTGAACTGCGGTTACTGATCTATTAGATACCATAGAAATAAAGTTATATCAATTATAGTCCCATGCAATAATTTACACAATAAAATAGAAAATGCAGATCAAAATACAAGAGGACAAATGAAAAGAATCAGAAGAATTACAATGACTTACGTGGTGTATTTTCCTTTTGATCCTTGGAACTGGAGAATAGTTTACGCTTAGAATTTACCGGTTTAACCATTGTTAGCTTCCATGAGGAACTGAAAAGAAGAGACAACTTAATTCACAATATATAGCAAATTTTAAAATGATTTTTTTGTGATACTCTTGTAGTTAACACAATAATACATAGGTCAAAACAGTATATATAACAATGATTTACTTTATTTTTTAATTAAAAAAAAATAATTCACATAGGTATGTGGCATGTGCTAACTAATGTAAGCATGTGCTCTAATAAAGTTTATCTGATGGTTTGAGGAAAATATCTCAAATAAAACACGCAAAACTAATTTGGTACCGAATGGAAATATTCAAATAAGTATTAATAAAACAATGTTGGTTTGTTACTACTATCAAATACACTAATTGTGCAGAAATGGGTAATTGATATCTATTCAATGAATATATTTTGATAGTTATCTATTCTAAGGCTCTAAGCCATCACCATCAATTATAATTTAGTAGATAAAATAAGCATCAGGTAATTAATTGATTAGGTAGTTCTGACTTACGTCTTACTGTAGCTACTAGCCTAATACTTTCATCTATATTCTAATTCTATCCTATCCAATTTAATTTTTAACAATTTTATAAAATTACAAGAGACTTGACAGAATCTGTCATTTTATGACTTATTTTATCATCCAGTCTGCAGACCACATGGCCTGATAGACTGTTCACACAGTCCAGTTTGTATTTGGTGCACTGAACTCTTCTTACTTTTTCAAAAATCTGAGAAATAGCTGCCAAATTGTCTAGTACTCCAACATCTTTCTGGTTTCCCCTCCAAAAATTAATGGAGGTATAGGAATTAATAGCTAAATATCCTCAGACATTACAGGAATTCATTTATTAGAGAAATTGAATATCTGCAGACATATCATTGGAATTTACCACCAAATACAATCTGGCACTGTGGCACACAGTGACACAGAAAACACCAAATTTCCAATTTACATTTATTCTCTGTAAAATATAGGGCCTTGCAGGTAAATTCTCAAGAGTATCCAAAACATTCTGAACCAAATTATAAATTTACACTAATAAAATGTTGCATAGGCTCCAGTCTGGCAGTCTGCAAAGCAATGAAAGCATGCACAATCAGTCTCCAGATCCAAGTAAAATAATATGTCTCATAAACTCACCATTTGTCTCTCCAGCTCTCTCCAAATTTCAACAAATTCTCTCCTAAATGATCAAATTATCATTAATTCTCTCCAAAATATTGAAAATAACATTGTAGCATAGGAGAAAAATAGATAGAACTCGCCATTTGCAATTGAAGGGCTCAAAATAACTGTCAATAACTGTCACCTATCTACGGTCTACAGACTACAGTACTACTCAATAGTCAACTGTCAATAAAAGACATTTTTCAAGGTCTTTGACTCTTTTGGTGAAAATATTTCAAAGATATTTGGTAGGTAATACCATATTACCTACCTAGATACATATTTTTTATAACAATAATTTGAAGTTTGAACACTAACTGTCAATAATTGACAAATCCAGACAAAGTTGCAATATTAAAAGAGTCACAAGACCAAATTATGCTGCATTCAGTGTAAACCTATCATATCTAATATCCATTAGATATCAGTAACAAGTTAAATGCTAACTTACAATTTAGTTAACCTAAAGTTTGTTAGGTACCAAAAGAAAAAAACATCCGTCCATTATGATAAATTGATAAGGAATTTTTGAGATTAAGGACTTGCTCATAATATAACTTAGGTACCTAGTTACTTACCAATTTAACAATTGAAACGAAATTTCTGAGCAGGTTTATTTAAACTGGATCTCTATTTAAGTTTTTACATCGTGTCCATCAAATTCCAAGGACTCTTTAATGACTAATATTGATTATTTTGAAAGAGAAAAATTTCCCGCGCAGAAAATGTGCCACTTTTGGTATGAATAACATGTAAAGGAGAGCTTGAGCGTCTCTGTCTGCTAACATAACAGATACGATTAGTAGAGCTCTGGTAAATGCATTTGTTAGGATTTACTCAGCTATTAGCTTTAAGATTTACTCATCTAGTAGCTTTAAGATGTACTCATCTAGTAGCTTTAAGATTTACTAATCTATTAGCTTTAATAATTACAAATGCATTAGCTTTAAGAATTACTCAATCAAGGGAATTACTCATCTGTTAGCTTTAAGAGTTAGTCAGCTATTAGCTTTATGAATTACTCAGCTATTAGCTTTACGAAAAATGACATATAGGGAATTACCTACTCATATAGTAGAAGAATTACTCAGCTATTACCTTTAAGAATGACTCCATATAGGGGATTACCTACTCATATAGTAGATTTAAGAATTACTCAGCTATTAGCTTTAAGAATTACTCAGCTATTAGCTTTAAGAATTACTCATCTGCTAGCTTTAATAGTTACATATCTGTTAGCTTTAAGAGTTACTCAGCTATTAGCTTTAAGAATGACTCCATATAGGGAATTACCTACTCAGAGAAGTTTTAAGAATTACACATCTAGTAGCTTTAGGAATTATCCATGAGCTTCATGAATTACTCATTTATTAAGTTAACAAATTACTGCATATTAGCTTTACAAATTCCTCACCCATAATCTTTAAGAATTAGGCACTCATCTATTAGCCCTTATCCTCACATAATTTATGTTGAAGTCAGAGACATGAAAAAAAATTTAAGTCCAAAGTTAGAATTAATGCTCTATGCGTAGATAGAAGAATAGTAATTAAAAAATACAGTAAAGAATGATTAAAGTCTTTTCTTCCCAAAAAATGAGTAGTCCATTCTCTCATAGATATGTTAACTAGGATAAGTCTCCAGTTATCAGACACTTATACATTTTCGATAAAAAGTTATTTTAATTTGTCTCCATGATACTTGCAGGTAGCTACACCAAAATAGTTTAGAGGGAAAAAGAAAATATATTGGTAAAAAGAAATATTTATTAGATCTATTGAATACATATCACTAAAATATAAAAGTCATGTATAAATATTTACCCATTTAGACTAATTTTGACAATTTAAATTGGAAAATATTCACTTGGGTCACAGTCATCAGAGGCAATAAGCTCCAAATGTCAAGAAAACTAAAAAACATCTAAATTTGAAAATAAAATTATTCAATAAAAGTTAAAATACATAAAAAATTATTAGCTTATTAGAAAAGTGAACTTACATATATACTAGAATGTGACTAAATATTTGATTCGAATATGCTATGATGAAGTGAAATTAAAGGAAATCTATTGCCAGATGAAGAATGCATTGAAACTATGTACTGAGAGTATTGTGTTATATTGTATGAGGAACGACGAACCAAAGATATGAACTAAACATTTTCAACCAGATTACCGAGTCAGTCAATTATAAAAAAATCATAACTAACAAAAAAATTTCCTGATGACCAAAAAAATTAATTTCAGATGATTGGAAAAATTAATTTTCGATGTATGAAAAAATAGTTTTTCCATGATCGGAAAATTGTTGTTTACGGTTGACCGAAAAATTTATTTCAGATTACCGGAAAAAATGTCGGAGAATTGAAAAATGTTTTTCTATAGCTAATGAACAAACAATTGTTTTTTTTTCAATTAAGAAACACTTTACACTCTGAGATAATTCAAAATCCACTTTAATATAAAATAATTCAATTCTAATGAAATGAATAGCTCCATTAGAACAAAGATAGAAGAAATAAAAAGATAAGAATAAATTATGCCAATCTATACCATTACAATGCAATTAAAATATTCATCATTGCACTAGAATATTCTCCTATGAAAAAAGTGAATAAAATCAGGAGAATATTTAATCTTAAGTACACGGAATGAAGAATAAAGGTCAGAAATGTTACATTGGAAAGCCAAATGCATTAAAAGTTAAAGCATGAAATCGTTATCTTATTTTACACATAATTAATTTACATTTATGGGAATTATATAAATTATAATACTAAAGAAGCACTTCATAAAAACAACTTTCAAGTGGGACACAGTTAGTTCTTTGTATGATTAGCAAAATTACATGCAAGACTTTTGGGCACTTGACTTATAATGGAAAAATGTTCCAATAATTATTTAATAAAATAGATCAATAATGATTTTTTGCCTTCAAGTTAAGAAAAGTTTCCTTTTTTCCCTTGAAGGATATTTCCGAGGAGTTACTGAGTTTTGGCAAGAAATGTGCCATGGATTGCAGTCTGGCTCGTGATGGCAGTCATGGAAATAATTTGGAAGACGTGACGCATTCCAATGTGAAAGCTTAGGAAAAACAATTTAAGATAACTAGAAATAGAGAGTAGTCACTAAAACTACATTTGTGACAAAGAATCTAGGAAATTCAAGTAGTTTCACATTTTCGATAACAGAAAAAAGTAAATATATAATAATTATTCCTATTTCTTAAATGATCGAATATGTGAAATGTCCGAAAATTCTGAAGTTACCTAAATACCCTGGTAGGATGAGATATTATAGCTAAGTTATAAAGAGATACGAGGTTCAAACAGATCAAATTAAAGAAGTTCAATAGTTTTGAAATATATTTGTTAAATCATTGAGTATTGTCTAATTACAAAAAATAAGGACCACTGACTTGGCAATAGAGGGGAATATGAAGAGTTTGGTTCCAAAACGCTATAAATCCATTTTGATCAATTTGAGTTAAAATGTGTTTTCTTTACCAAGAAAGTACAAAGATGAAAACCACTATTTTCTGTTTCAATCATTCACATAGCATATTGAGGTTATAATAACATAAACAATTCAAATCCACAATACCGACGAAATACAATATTGATTTAGGTGGAAACTCATTTTTTTCAAAAGTGGCGTTTATCGCGTTTTGGAACCAAACTCTTCATATGAAGAACGTGTACCTATAGTAAAATATATATATAAATACCAAGACTTTCTATATACTTCATCATTCGAACTACTTTCTAAATATAAAAGGTCATTTTCGAAAGCCATTGAGCAGGAAAACTCACTTCAAAACTTCAGGGCAAGTTAAGGAATACGCACAGATAGCCGATACTCTCTGCTGCAACTCCCCAATTGCTTTATTCCTTCTCAATAGAGTTATTCCTCCTTAATAGTGTAATTTCTACTCAATTGCGTTATTCCTCCCCACCCCTCATTTCTTGTCCTGCAGTTGTGCCTGCATTTTGGCCATCATTTGCTGCATCTTCGCTATCTGCGCCTCCTTCTCCTGCAGTTCAGCCATCATTGCTCTGTCTCCGCCCAGACTCGTGGTGCTGGAAATAGGTATAGAAAATATTTTAAGCCATTTCTCAGTGTGTCTAATGGACTTGAGATCATCTGAGGTAAGAAGCAGATAATGTTGAATAAATCTAAATTAAAATGCAATATTTACGTTTGCCATCACTAAGGAGTAATTAGCTAATTAATCAAAAGACATCATTCACTTTAACTTAGGTAGAAAGTTCTTACCTAATCTTATTGTCGGAGACATTGGAGGCAATGGAGCTGGTGGAGGTGGTGTGGGAGCCATTGGTGGAGAGGTTAGGACCCACTCCTTTAGCCAGACGGTCTGAACGGTAATTCTCGTAGTGAACCTCCTGAGTAACTTCGGTGAGGTCCTGCATGTGGGTGCTGTAACGATAAGAGTTATAAAGTAGAGGATGTAAGTGTATATGTAACTAATGTTGTAGCTAAACAAAAAGCATTGCAATCAATATTTTAACCCATACATGGAGGGTGTCCTTATTTTGGGACAGCAATATGTAGATGTGGCACATCAGCAAAGTTAAAAATGAGCAATCGTGTAGGGTTAACAAGTGAAACTTTTGAGTCTACCTAACACATAATCTAAGACCTCGTAGTTGAAAAGCATAACCCTATCCTCTAAAAACAAAAGTACCATTAAAAGAATGATAAACGTGGTAAAAAAGAAACGCATAACACAACTTACAACAAGGGTCACCACTCCCTTTAAGGATAGAGCCTCTGGGGACTATTGTGGTTCAAAACTCTAATAAACACTTATTATTAAATAACTATCACTCACCCTAAGAGACATCTGAGTTTGCTGAAGTCGCAGTGCTGTGGGTTCTCCACCTCAATCACCCCCCAGGGGTACTGCCTGCCTCTCACTTTGCGTCCCCCAACATCTAACACAGTCGCTGAGCCTACAACTGCAAAGGGGACCGCCTCCTTCAGCTGACGAACCTGCAGAAAAAAATATATATTTACCTCTTCAGATTAGATCTTAATTTTATTTGTAAAATAAAGTTTAACTATCTGTTGGTTTTTTAAACCCTATTTTTTAAATAAATTTTAATTATTATATTTGATCATAACCATTGAAAAAGAAATAGTAGCATTATCTTTACACACCTGAGTCCTGTAGTCCTCCTCTTCCTCGGATTCACATTCAGGCAGAGCGTAGATCTGAATAGCATTTTCTTTGATCTCGTCAAGAATCTGAAACAAATATCAAATAGATTTAGTGGTTACAAATAATTTATATCAAACATTCAATGGCAATAAATTGTTGAGGGGTCTTAACTTTTTAAAAACCAATGATTTGTTTTGAAAAAAAAAAATGGATTTTTTGACAAAAAACAAATAAACCATCTGGTTCAAACCAAACCACCCTGAAATAGCTACTATCAAATAGTTTTAATTCAACTGAAAACTGTGAAAATAAAGATTTATATCAGTGAAAGAAATGGAAATACACAATTTAATAACATAGCACTAGCTTAGACAGATTATTTTATATTCTGTTATTATAATAGCTATAATGTATTATTATAATATAATGTAGCTATGTTCCAGCAATGTATGATGATGTTATTGTTTTGAGGTTCGAGTTATGCACTAATTATTATATTCATTTTTGCATTCAAATAATAATGTTAGTTTCCTTTCAATTTGAGTCACTACTCAATGATAGTCTAGAGATAGCTAGCTTATAAGAATCAGCATTATCTTGCCTTGTTTGAAAAATTATTAATAATTGAAAATACTGGAAAAATTATTTCATTTCATGTTCAATTGTGTTCATCAGTACATTGTGTGTACTAGGACTAGGATTCAACCAAATAGCATGAATTTACGCTATAATTTGTAAGTAAGTGAAGCATTCACTTCAATTGCAGGGGAGTTTTAGTCGAGTAAAAAAAAAAAAAAACCTGATGCCATTCCAGAAAAGATCACTCACCTTCTTCTTTAGTTTAGCAACTTCAGGTACAGTTAAAGTGTCTGCCTTTGCAATCACAGGCACTATGTTCACTTTGTTGTGTAGCCTCTTCATGAAATGAACATCTAGAGGCTTCAGGCTGAAAAAATTTGTATGGTTACTATTCAAATATCCATTAGTGTGTCCTTTTGTGTAATTTACTGAAAATGAACATACAGAGAACTGAATATGTTTTAGTGTGTCTTATTAGGTTTGGAGATGTCATAACTCATATGTATAAATTTAGCCTAGTCAACTAATAGGACCTATTTAATGTTGGAAAAGATTTACCTTCTTAGAGCAAAAGTAAAAAATAAACAAACTACTTTATTGCTCGCTTACCCATGACCAGCAGGATTGATGAAGTAGAAGCAACAGTGAACTCTATTATCGACTATGTGTCTCCTATTCAGTCCACTCTCATCCTGAAGGTATCGCTCATACTGATCATCGATGTACTTCAAGATACTCTCGAAGCAGTCTGTGTTATCGATAGCATCTCCATAGCCTGGAGTGTCGACAACTGTTAGTCGCACTTTGACTCCTCTCTCCTCAATCTCAACACTGCTTACATCGATCTTCACAGTCTTCTTCAGATTTTCTGAAAGGGGACAGGTTCAATAAAGCTCATAGCAAAATGTGAGGTAAAAAAGTGCATCATAAT
Source organism: Caprella mutica (assembly GCA_947561585.1). Classification (NCBI taxonomy): domain Eukaryota; kingdom Metazoa; phylum Arthropoda; class Malacostraca; order Amphipoda; family Caprellidae; genus Caprella; species Caprella mutica. The sequence goes on from CANNZV010002253.1 coordinate 99,430, forward strand.
TTATTACAATTGATAATTATGAAACTATTATCTCACCATGGGCTGAAGGCACTACTCGGTCTGGGTAAAGGTCAGTTAGGAAGAGAGTGTTTATCAGAGTTGATTTGCCCAGACCACTTTCACCTGGAAAGAAAAAATTCAGAATAATTATCCCAAACATGAAAAAAAATATTCTAAATTCTAGATCATCTAAAACATGTTGGTTGTATATTTTGAATATTATAAGAGTGTGGTTGTGAGTTTTATGTTGTGATTAGAAAAAATGTCAGGAGAGTGATGATTAAAAAAATTGAGGTATGTGTTACAATGTGTATCAAAATTCAAAGATGATTAAGAGAAGGCACTTATAAATTAATAATATTAGCTACTTATCATTATTGTTCATCATCTTCAATCTGTAGACAATGTTATGATGAGGGAAATACAAATTTAAAAGTAGCCATTAATTAAGAAAAAGAAATAGTTTGCCCTATTAGTACTCAAACAGCAGGAGATAAAAAAGGCTAAAGTATTGCAAATAAAATAAACGGAATGAATATTGCAAACTTGAAATAAGTTAAATTATAGAAAGTTCCACTTACCAACTACCATGAGAGTGAACTCGAAACCTCTCTTGACACTCTTTCTGTGAATTTGATTTGGCAGATTAGCAAACCCTACGTAGCCTGGCATGTCTGGGGCTGTGAACTGAGAGAAAAGAACAGAATTAAATTGAATAGTAGCTCCTAGTCTCCTACTGAGACATAATAATACTAATAGTAACTTAAGACTATCGTTATGACTCAAGTGAAAGCATATAGGGTCAAGCAGGAAAATTGCGGCACACTAACTAACTGCGGCCTCTGACAACAGAAACATCATAGCTTCAAAACAATCCTTAAAAACTTAAATTAATAAATTATAGCATGCACCCAGTCTGAAGAATATGGAACATTTTTCCAAGACTCTGCGGGAGTTTTTGATTGAATTTTAGAAGGGAGTTTTTGATTGAATTTTAGAAATTGGAGATCTCAGCGGGAGATCTTGAATTAATTCCTATGTTACTATTAATTTAGCTGCGAGAGATTTTGAATTAATTCCTATGTTACCATTAATTTAGCTGTGGGAGATTCTGAATCTGCTACTGAGAGTCAGAGAGTAACTGTCTCACAAGTTAAAATCTTTGCGGAAGAAGACACGCATTCTGCAGACTGGGCATGCACTGTGCTTCTTCTGGTAAGTAAGCAACATATTAATGTAATTTCGGTTCAGATTGTTTTATAGACTCTCTTGAGTGGGTCGCAATTTAAAATTAAAGGGCAGCAATTTACTTGCGTGACACTAAGTCTATATCCTTTAGAGCAAAAACTGAAAACAGTATAAAATTAAATTATACCAATTTTCAAACACTGATAAATTGAGAACTAGAAGTTATAATAGTTATTTAGGGTCACACAGGAAAATATTATGGCCTAACTTGATGCAACTTTTCACAAGAAATAGTCTAAATCCTGCAGAACAGTCTGAACAGAATTCACATTCAATTGTTGCATATCATTGATAACTTGATGTCAAAAGAACTTAAAGAAGTTTAACACTGCAAAATATGTTAATGATAATTTATGTTTTAATAATTTAAAAAAAAATTTATTAGTGTTTATAACTCTATGTGGTTTGAGTCTTTGAGACTGAAGTTAGTTAGTTTAAACTTAAGTGAGATTAGCGAGTTAAGTCATAGTCTGTCGTAAATCACAATTTATCTAGTTCACCCAAAACCCAAGAATTCGAGGAACATGATATGATTACTTTAAAGTTTAATTTAATTTACCTAGCAGGAAATTCTAATTTTTTGAAGACTGAAGAAACAAATTAGTTTATATTTTTTAGCTTACTAAAATTTTAGGAATTTAAATAACTGTTCTGAGAGTGAGACTTAGCGCTGTGGCTAGTGTCTTGAGGTGGCCCTGTCCCCGTTCGCAGAATATGTGACATTTTCAAAATTTTCTGTGTGAAGGAACAATCCTTAATTTCCTCCTCTAATCTCTATTTGACTATTTCTCTTATCTATTTTATCTACATCATACATGTATTTTAATTTTTACTGAGAACAGAAGCCAAAATAGAGAAACTTTACCAGTTCCTGGCTCCTGCAGTCTGGGGCCCCTGCCCAGGGGGAAAAAAAATTGGCTTACATTTTACAAAGACAAAGTTACAGTTTGCCAGCCTTTGAAAGTTGAATTTTGAAACATGGTCAAGGAAGTTTAGTGATAGACTCGATAATTAACTATACAGTTAAATAACTGCCTTGGTTAGAAACTTTAGGGATTGGCCATTTACTATTTAGTAACTATAAACTAGCCTAGTTAGAACTTACTCCTTAGAAGCTATGTAGTAAAGTTAACTTAGGACTTAGGTAAGAACTAGTGTGACATGCGATTGGTGTGATAATGTTGCAACTCACCGTATCGGCAGCCATTTCTTAATTTCTACCTATCAACTACTAGAAGCAGGAATCAAAGGATGTTTAGGGAATGCCAATTAACTTCCCTCACTTACTGGATTTATGAATATGAACTACTAGGTACAAAAGAGATTCAACTACAGAGAGTCACAGTTGTTTTGGTTTGCATAGCATGACACTGAATGGGACTGCTAAACACCACTCACTTAAAGTCCGCAGCGCCATCTGTGAATCGGTAACTAATCTAACACTTTACAAATACTTTATTCATCTATCTTATTGATTGATTTAAGCCTGATAATATTATTACACATGCTTTATTTCTCCGCTTAATTCATATTTTATCAAATTTATTATTGATAGTTAATATTAAAGTAGCGTTGTGCTATTTAACTGACCTCATTGTGGTCATTCATAAACTAAAAGAAGAAAATATAATGACTTGAATATCCCAACTTATAATTTAATATGTCAGCAGAAAGTAAATTAATAAAATGCACACACTTATTATTGACTAGATGAACACCAATGATATAATATTTCTTGCAATGGGCGTGGCATGACTAGTAGGGTAGGTATGCGTTCTTGGTAACCTACCGGCAAAGCATGTATTAACATCCTGAGAAAAATATTCCTATTTCAACATCGCTAAATATTGACCAAATTGAAATTTAATGTCAATATATGAGACTGAATGTTTTTTTCTTTCACGCATATGTGTTAAATCCTCAGCATTGTATATAAAGAGATATATATATATATATACCTATGTTAGTTATAGTATGGGTACATTGGCCCGAATATCAACAAAGCGTTCTTGTTTATTCAACAATGAAAGATAGTAAATTGAAAAGAAAATACGCTCGCGAGATAAAATTGATGAAATATAGTGTTATCCTTGCAATCGAATCCTTTTATTTATCGAACATTCTAAATAAAACTGCAATAACTTAACCTTCATTACATAGGTACCTATTACACATATAATTTAAACTGAAGAGGGGTAAATTCTGAATTATCGAACGGTTCCACCTTTTTGACTATATATAAGAATTGAATATGTAATTTAACTCATTTTTTTTTTGGATCCTTTTACTTTTACGGTCCAAAAAAAATTAGGACCTAAATTAGGTAGAAAATCAATTTCTAAAAAAATTAGGACCTAAAAGTAAAGCATTAAAAATTTCAGATTGTAAAAGTAAATCATGGCAATATTCAGACCGTAAAATTAATCAAAAAAATCTCAGACCGTTAAAGTAAATCAATCAATTTTGTAGACTGCATGTAAAAGTAAATCAAGAAAAAAAATCAGCCCGTAAAAGTAAATCAACATAGAACTTCAATTTCAACTTTTTATGTTTTCAAATATTTAGATTTTAGGCTTGTAAATATGATAAGCGTTGATCAATGTAAATATCTTATTTCTTATTCAGATATCAAATTCGCTATTCTTCATTATTCGAGAAGGAAATAAAGATATTATAAATCAAGATATTAATGTGTAGTTTATTAAATAAACCATGATAACAATTCAGACGTAGAGGTATTTCGGACCGCAAAAGTAATTATCATGAAAAATTTAAAATCTCAGACCGTAAAAGTAAATCAGTTAAGAAATCCTATTTTTATGTGATCGAGAATGTAAAACCGTCCAACAACTTGAAACTTAAGTATCTTAATCAATACATTTTTCTCTACTTACGGGATTTTTCTTAACTTTGAAGGATCTGGAGGGAGCGAGGGGTGGGCCTATTTTGCGGGGTGATGAGGGGACGGAGTGTGAGAAGGAGCTTGTCCGTGAGAGGGGACTGCCACAGGGACTCTCTATCATGTTTGCCATGGTGGCCAGTATGGGGAGCAGGACAGCTGCTTCAGGTAGTTTAAAACTAAAGCTCAAACTGATGATTTATTGCACTCACTTAAAAAGAACTTTCGAAAATATTAAATAACATTTCATGAAAATATAAAATTTTGGTGCAAATCTAAAAATAAATTGGATTATAACTTAAGTTAAATATTTAAATGATAGTATATAGAGCTATAATAAGAAATATATTAAAATATAATTATATTATTAATACTGTAATAATGCACCTATTTATATCTATATTTTGTTGATTATAATTCCATACCTCTATTTCATATTATTCTTAATAATTAAATAATTAGGTAACATAAATATCTTCAATTGAGTTAAATTACATATAATTAGATCTATTTATGTAAATGTACATATCTATTCTCATCAATATTATTAATTTGCATAACTCTGATGAAATTATTAGGTTAATGTATTAATTTGAATGTATTACAATAATGTTATAGTACTGATTATTTAAATAGTGTAAAATGTTCTAAATAAATCTAATTACTTATTTATAAATTTGTATTGTATTGCCTAAACTAGAATTAAATTACATTGTCAGTCTCCAAGCAACACAAGTTAGTTGTGCCCATGTGGGCACTATAGGTTGACAAATCGTATTGGTACCGTGTGTTTTTGTGCAAAATGGGCCAACATGGTGACAGCATGGGCTGTTATGTTGAAACCATCTTGGCCCAAGATGTTGCCAATATGTAATTCAAGTTTCAGCCATATAATGTTGACTCGCTATAAATTAATCAGGTTACGCCAGTATAAACAATTCATTAAACCAACCTTCTCCAAAGTAATATTCCATGATGATTGAGAACCACATTAACCCCATGTAATTTCTAGCCTACTTTTCAGTCTGCCATCTCTTGCCCATCTAATCTAACCATCCACTACCCATGTTGGCACAATGTGCCATGGTTGCTTGGGTTAGAACATCATACACGAAACACAACATCACAGTGCCAGTTAGTACACTATAGTGACTATACATATCTCTTATAGCCAAAGGATACCACTATACAGTAAGTAGATAAAGCGTTTCCTATGGCTATAGATAGTGTTAGTATAACCTACTCTGTACTATCTATACCCTAATAGTACTTTTGCTCCTGATAGTACTCTTAAATCAACGCACCGAGTAACTTTTCCGCAGACATGAGCCTCAGCTTTTTCAAATGGGTTTGGTTCAGAATTTCGTTGAGAGTAGCTTTTCTGTTGTCATGAGCTTAGTGATAGGATAGTTTTAAGTTATCGACAGTTCCACATTTTCTTTCATAAAAGAAATGTATATGATAATATTACTCAGTTTTTGTTTTCATCATTGTATACTTTTTTCTGATACGATTGAAAAAATCGGAACCGTCCAATAACTCGTAACTTACCCTAGAGGTATAAAAGTTATTAGATGACAGAGTAGCTTTTCTGCATCAACGAGCACATAATCTTTTAAGTAATTTAACCTATTTCACATGTTCACTGCATTGCCAAACATCAGGTGGCTCCACTAGAGTATATATATCCGTTCTGTGAGGTATTATCTGTAGCTGAAGAACTGTTGACACATCATTGCACTCAATAATAATTATTTAAGTGCATGCTATGCATTACTTTTAAATGATATTATGAAAAATACACCTGTTTATTCGAAAAAGTGAAATTAATTTTTTCAAAATTCACTTTGTCCCTATATTTAAGATATTTTTAACTAATATTACTGAATTAACGATATGTACTATATTTCTGATAGTACATGCAGTGGCATATGTATTTGATAGAACTGTATTACATGTGCTATAGTTCTGATAGTACATGTACTATATTTCTGAAAGTACCATATCATATGTGCTATAGTTCTGATAGTACATGTACTATACCTCTGATAGTACCGTACCACATGTAGCTACTATACTTCTGATAGTACATGTACTATACCTCTGATAGTACCATACCACATGTAGCTACTATACTTCTGATAGTACCATCAATGGTTTCTTCAAGTTAGAGTACCTACATTATCATATTACAGTAGCACAATATTTCATCTGAACAGAGATATGCTGTGACAGCTATAGGTACAACCATATGGATAGTACAACCATATGGATAGTACAACCATATGGATAGTACAACCATATGGATAGTACAACCATATGGATAGTACAACCATATGGATAGTACAACCATATGGATAGTACAACCATATGGATAGTACAACCATATGGATAGTAAAACCATATGGATAGTACAACCATATGGATAGTACAACCATATGGATAGTACAACCATATGGATAGTACAACCATATGGATAGTACAACCATATGGATAGTACAACCATATGGATAGTACAACCATATGGATAGTACAACCATATGGATAGTACAACCATATGGATAGTACAACCATATGGATAGTACAACCATATGGATAGTACAACCATATGGATAGTACATCCATGTGGATAGTACAACCATATGGATAGTACAACCGTATGGATAGTACAACCATATGGATAGTACAACCATATGGATAGTACAACCATATGGATAGTACAACCATATGGATAGTACAACCATATGGATAGTACAACCATATGGATAGTACAACCATATGGATAGTACAACCATATGGATAGTACAACCATATGGATAGTACAACCATATGGATAGTACAACCATATGGATAGTACAACCATATGGATAGTACAACCATATATGGATAGTACAACCATATATGGATAGTACAACCATATGGATAGTACAACCATATGGATAGTACAACCATATGGATAGTACAGCCATGTGAATAGTACAACCATACGGATACAAACTAATACGAATCAAGACAAACTAATAAGAGTTAACAAAATTAATACGAATAACCACAAACTAATACAAATTAACACAAAATATTACGAATTAACACAAACTAATAAGAG